>JAKOGI010000026.1:1769816-1804816 GCA_029747015.1 Carnegiea gigantea
GAGGAAGTCCACAAGGGGATATATTTTTCAAGAAATTAAGGATAATACCACATTTTACGTTCACACATTCCCCCCAAATATTCATCCTTTTTTTTTATTTTTTCTGTAAAAAACAGAGACCATATTCATCCCTATATGTCCCGCAGTTCCATATTCAAATTTTAATTTTTTTAGCATTCTCTTAACATGGGCACTGCATTCTTCTCCAAAAACATTTCCGAGGGAATTTTGAACCCTGAATCTGAAGTATGTGGCTTAGGAGAACTGATTTCTAATTCAAGTTACATATATTTGCTCGAGCTCGAGCCCAGAAACCACTCAACCCATGCAACTTCTGATTCATTTAAAATTCAAGCTGCATTTTCAACATATTTGTGGAAAAGCTGCTTATATACATGGTTTTAAACCTCTGTATCCAGTATTCTGTGTCTAAACTACAGCGCTCTTGAATTGGCCAGATGAGAAGTGTATCACCACTATGAAACAATGAGGCGAGTAACGACACTAGAAAATTGTGTGAACAAAACTAATGATGGGGTATCAACATAAGAGAGAACCAAGGAAGGCCTTGAGTAAACGAATGACGGGATTGCCAAGAGAAGTTTCCCCCATTCTCTCGAAGAAGATTCCATCCATTCTTGCTTGGACCCCCTCGGAAGATGTCATGTTGTGCAGTACTTTCAGAGTTCTGACCACTTCATCAACAGTGCTCTCAATGTTGTCACTTAGAATCTCAAGCAACGTAGAGGCTCTGGATAATTCAACAACATTCACCTGCATTCCAAGCACAACCATTACCATAATAGAAATAAGAACCTAGTGGAATTCATAACCTGCTAAGAACGTTGTAACTTGTAAGCGCCCAGTTTCCCTTAACTAGTTCAATTACACGACTATTCTGCAAATATCAGACAATGCGTACCAAATACTTGATTTTTTTTTTTTTTTAGCCTTCCGCAAATATATCTCCAATTTTTGTGTGCTTGTAATTTCTTTCAATAATGTCTGAAATTATTTGCTTCATTTCTAAATTATCGTCATTAGACCCTTTCAATTTCTTTGTATATCCATGTAAGCCATATTACTCATGCCACATCAAGATAAAGCAAGAGGGAGGGGGGAATTATTCTCACACTTCGAAAGGCATTAATCGTTTTTCTTTAAAGGTCAACAGGTAAAACACATTAATGAAAATTTGTTACAGGAAAAACGAACAAAATATTTTTGTTGATTGAGTTATTCATGTAAATGGGTTTCTTCCCACCCCCCCCCCCCCAAAAAAACCAAAAAAAAGAACTATACCAAACGAAATGGGATGGAAGGAGTTTTAGATTTTTGCCCTACCTTTTTTGATAAGTATATAATAATAAAATAGATAATGAAGGTTGGATGCACAGCTAGCATCCTACAAAAAACTATATACGGTCAAAATACACAGTATCCACACACTCAACCATATCAAAAGAAGAGGAGCAAATCTTCTCACTATCCCCAAAAAAAGAGAATCTTGATGAAGTTCTCTTTTACGCGCACAAGAGGAGTTTCAACACCATTGAAAACTCTTCGACTTCTCTCTCCAAATACTCCAAAAGATCACGAAGTAACACCATAACATTCTTCTTTTTCTTCTTCATTGTCCTACCAAAGAAACTCTCCTAAGCTAAGATATGGTTCCTGATGGATTTACAAACAACCCAAGAAACGCCTAAGCAACTGAAAACAAGTTCCCAAAGACCCAAAGCAAATCAATAATGACGCAACAAGTGATCCATAGATTCAAAATCTTCTTTGCACATAAAGCACCACCAATCATTTCAGGAAAACACAGTGGAACCATTACCAACCCCAAAAGAGAAGTGAGGAGGTAATCGTTCCCAACCTTTACCAACTACAATCCCCAAAGACTGGCCATAAGAGTCATTCAGTGAAGAGGGAGAGTGGGAGACCAACCAAATTCACCCTCGCCATATTTGATGGAGAAACTTTTCTCCATAAAATTCCCTTCCCATTCATAAATCTCCACAATCATTTACCCAAAAGCGCCTCATTGAAGAGACACAAGTCCCTAACACCTAAACCTCCTTGTGACGAAAGGTAGTTTCATAATGTTCCATCTCACGAGATAATACTTGAAACCATTTCCAAAAGAACCTCAAAGGAAATTTCTTTAGATTGCTTTTAACTTGTTAGCCACAGAAGATGGTAACGAAAGAGGGGAAAGGAAATAAGTCGGAATGCTTGAGAGAACATTTTTAATGGGTTAATCTCCCCCTTCGATAGGTATTTAGACTTCCACCCGGAAGGTCTTTCTTAAACCTAACAACAGAATTGGTCAAAAATGGGCAAAGATGACCATAATGTTCTCAGCATTAGCTTTCTTAGGAATAAGACCAAGATAAGCACTATTCATGCCAGCCACAAATCTTCCAGAAGAGAAAAACTCAGCATCATCAGCATCATCGCGTCATTTCTGACCGTATTTCAATTAGATTCAATAAACAACTGAGGCATGCCAGCAGGTCCATGAGCTTTATCGAGCTTCATCCCCACAGCAATCAAGAAGAGCTTTCGTAACTTGTTACACATCAAACATCATCCCAATATCTCTAACACCCATAAAGAAGGCAAGGACCTTAGTTTAAAAAAAGCGTGCCTCAGGCTCACTAAGGCGTGAGGCAAGGCGAGTCCTTTAACTGCAGCGAGGTGACCAAAGCGAGGGCTTTATTAATCTTAATTGAGAAGTGAAGCTATAGGACAGAGGAGAGCTTTTGACCATTAAAATCGCCAATTCGTTAAAATTAACACTTATCTTAGTCTTATATAGAGATTTTTAGTATAACCCCCCATGTGATTGCATATAATAGCTGCGAAGTCATCCATAAAATTGGCAAACCCTAAGATTAAAAAAATCCAATTTTCGAACTGTCAATTATGGAGACCTAATGGTGCCAAAGGGGTCCCAATGTCCATCTTCATATTGTTCCAGTGGTCGTTCTTCATTGGAATTAGTGTAGTGGGCTCCGGTTACCAGCTTCTTCCATGGTGTGTAGGGGGTCGTTAAAAGTCCAGATGGGAAGGGGCTAGGTTAGAATTTGGCATATTATTTCCTTTTTCATTCATAGTTTTATTTAGTAAAGATTTGTTGTAGCCTTAATTTGCTATATTGTGTAAAATTCTTTCCTTTTCTTTTTATCTTTTACTTAGGAAAGAATCAACCATATTTCTATCCTTTCTCTCAGTTCTGGTTTTTTTTTTTCCATTTAAAAACTTATAGCAAGAATGTTCGTTACTTATTAGCATTTTGATTTATATTTAAATAATATAATTTACTTTTTACCGTATTTTAAACTATTTTACGAACGTTTTTGCATTGTAATGGTTTAAATTGATATCTAATTCCATATTGATGCAATTATATAACTCATTCGGGCAAAATCCATTTGTTGAGTACATTTTAAGCATTTTTGCATAAAGGTGCACCTCGAATCCATGATGCGTGCCCCCTTTGCCTCGAGGCTCACGCCGTGCCCCTCCGACCCCTTTGAGCCTCAATGTGCCTCACGACTTTTTAAACTAAAGGCAAGGACAATCCATCAACTTTATGCCTCCAAGGTTCAGGCTCAATAAACAAAGATTGTAGAAGCCATGTATTGGATGGAGACTTCATATCTAGAAGCACATCAAAGCGAACCCCATCCACAACCACAGAAAACATAAATTTAAACTACTTGTAAAAATTAGCCACTTTATGGAAGAACTTCGTACTATGATCACCTGCCCTAAGCTAAAGTGCTCTCAATTTTTGTCTCTAAGAAATTTCCTCCATGAAAGAAACCTTGACCCAATCATCTTGAGCAACCTTCCTTTGGTGAATCTTATCACTAGTAAGACCACATGATTCTTCTTTTACATCGAAAGAACTAATAATACTAATGAAATTATATTTTGAGCCTTGATGTCTCCAAAAACTTCTTTATTCCACATCTTCATATTCTCTTTAACATACTTAAGTTTACTAGCAACATAACTAGCCAACAATGTGTGCCTCTCCCCACCAATCTTTGATAAGATCAGAAAAAACCTCAAACCCCAGCCACATATTTTCAAATCTGTAAGGGATCTTTCCCCTCGCCCACTTTGTTGTCTCAAGACAAATACGAAATTGATCAGAAACAGGTCCAGGTAGTCTATTCTGGAGCATGTTCAGAAAATCCCCCTCCCAATATGCTAACACAAGGAAACGGTTTAATCTTGAACACACAAATTCATCTCCACTCCTAGACCAAGTGAAGTCAACCCAACCCCCCCCCCCCCCCAAAAAAAAAAGGAAGATCCATCAAGCCAGAATAGTTGATGCAATCCATGAACTCTAGCATTGTAACCCTGTACTTCTTTCATGACAATGTAAAATCTCATTGAAATCCCCCCTGCGCACCAAGGTCCACACCAACCATCTCAAACACTATCCAACTTGTCCCACAATCTTCATTTATCGATTTTTGCCCTACTTTTAACACCAGTCCTGTGCTTCATGCCCCTATCTTCTTCTCTTCTCTCCCTACATCCCCCCCCCCCCAAAAACCACCCTCGCCGAACAATCTCTTCCAATTTGCAAGGCTGTTCAATTTTAGAAGCACTTTTATTGCTTGCACTCAAGTATCCGGTTCATAGTTCACTGCTCGCATAGTAGTTGAATTCAGCATCACGTACAGAATTTTTCTTCACTTGTCAATCAGTGAATTTAAAGTTATACTAGAAGTATAAATGATCCTTTATCAGATTTCAATGTTTTTTCTTTTCTCCAATTTCCGGTCCATTTTGTATGTACTCACTGGCATCCTACCATAAACTTTTCCGGATAAAATCCGATGTGTTAGTCATCCATCTGGTACTAGGAACAGGAACATAACTTGAATCCACATGACTCCGACGAAATCCATCCTACTTAAGCCAATTGGGTCTTATTAAATCAGTGGGGGCGGGTACAAACCAATGGGAATGGACATGAGAACTGTTATTAAGAAGCAGGCTTATTGGTTCTTAAAAACCCATTTTTTTACACCATCTTTTTGATGCAGTTTTTAATTTGGATTGTTTATAGTATTGATATTTAAAATATAGTCTGCAAGATTAGTATATGTACCCTATTCCCACAATTGAAATGGAAGTACTTGATTACTACCTACTAATTTGTTCATGAGATAATCATGACTTTTAGCGTTGAATTGGTTTGACATATGCATGGTGTACACCTGATTGAAACGCATGAACCCCAAAACCAGGTGGGATAGGATAAGGGTGTCATATTTCCAGACCCAATGGCTACTAAATGGGTATGGGTCATAGAGTGAAAAGGGGGATTTTATGTTTTACAGTACCCGCCCGGCCGCCGCACACTCCCCCGTTGCCGTCACTAACTATTTTAGCCCAGTAAAGTCCAAATGTCGTACTCCCCTAAGGAACTATTATTAAGAAGCAGGCTTGAGTAAAAGGTAGGATGCAAATTTATAAATAAAATGCTACTTAAAAAGCTAACTCGAGAACTACACAGGGAGAACTAAGCACAAAGCAAGACTCCCGATACAGGATGGACTAAGAATGGCAAATTAATTTTAGAATCAGCTACTAATTTTGTTAAAAAGAGCAAGACTTTTAGCTACCACAGATTTTTCTTCAATTCCTGAAAAAGTAACAACAAGAAATAAATACTGGAAAGAAATGACCCTTTTCTCCAAAATCCAAACTGTAGAGTTTCCAACATCAACAGTAAACAAAGACGTTTAGCTCATAAATCCTTCATAATCAAACTCCCTCCAGCCCTTCCTCCAAATGACGACATTGATTGAAGCAGCGAAAACAAACAGATGAAACTGCTCAAACACATACGAAGCAGATTTTCCTAATGCTAACGCAAAATAATTGTGTACATGTCACAACAGCAAATTTTAAATTAACCCAAGCAGAAAAGCACCAAATACCAAAGCAATATGAGCCACAAAATCTATGGAAATACCTCTTTCTCTTGCGGTATGTTGGCCTTTTGCTTTGCTATAGCAATGGCACGGCCCATTCCACCGATAGCATCAACTAGTCCTCGAGAAGCAGCATCATTACCAGTCCACACTCTTCCTTGGGCGTTCTCCTCCATCTTGTCCACCTAAAGTTAGAAGAGAAACTTCAATCAATCACAACAATAAGGGATGCATCTCACTGGGTCTGGCAGAAGGCAAATATTGATACAAGAAAATGTACAGGCATAGATCTTGAATAGGCTGCTTTATCTCGAAATTGTGCGTATGCATGCTGAGCAAACTCGGCAAAGAGCTCTGCTTCCTCTGGTCTACAAGACGGTAAGTTACTTGTGGAGTTAGGAAACAGACTTAAGAGAAACCAAATGAGAAAACATTCAGAGAACTACTTGACTTGGGTCAGTTTCTCTGTCCATTCGGTAACGGAAACAAATCATTTCAGTTTCGGATGCATAGTTCAAAATTTATTCACTCCCATACTATATTACTTTGGTGATATTGACACAACAGATGTTACTGTGACTCTTGTGCAGGTGTTCGATAGGTATATGTGCCCAAGTGTTAGACTCGGCTACATTCAAGAAAATTTGCAGATTTTTAAAGTAATTTGAAGTGTCAAGTGTATAGTAGGATAAAATGAAGAGTTGGAGTATATACAACTACTACTTGGTACGATCAGCTCTTAAAGGTATATTACACAGGGAAATCAAGGTTAAGGCAGGAGAGGGAACTGGCCAACACCGTTTGAAGCAATTATCCACAATGGACAGGGGAGTGTTCCTCATTTAGATGATTGCAACGGTTACCAAAATTTTGGTTCAACCTTGTGGGCCCCACCCCTTTGAAGCGAGGGGGGTGTGAGAATGGCGAACCAGCGCTTGGTTATGGACGTCTCAAAACGTAAACCTATTATATTGATACTAATGGTGCACTAGTTGATTCACCATTAGTGAACCACCAAAAACTACCTATTGCAGTTCAAAATCCAAGCATTGATTCTCTCCAGTCTGTGTTTAAAAAAGCGCGCCCGGGGCGCACCTAGGCTCACAAAAGCCCGAAGCCCACCCTCTTGCGCTTTGGAATGGGCCAAGCTCATTCTTAAAGCCTGCGCTTTTTTGGTCTTTCCTGGGCTTCAGATCGAAGCTCAAAGCCCATTAAGCTTGCGCTTTATAGATTAAAACAGACAATTTGGGGAAAAAAACCTTTAAGGGGCCTCGACCCCTCTTTTTGTTTGTGGAAGCCTTTGAATCAAGATGCTACTAGAAGTAAACAAAGCATATAACTACTACTAAACATGAGTTTGGAGCCGAAAACCCTAGCTCTTGTGACAACAATCTAATAAATGCTTTGTTCTGTCTTCTTTCAAACTTCTTTCTTCATCCTCCTCCTCTGTTATTGGACAACCATTAAAGGTTTTTCTTTGTTTCCTTTGGGTTTTTTTTTTGGGGGGGGCCTTTAAGGAGGTCGAAAATGGTGCCTCCTCCACCGCTAAAATGGTACCGAGCCCTTGCTTTTTTTTTGTGCTTCTTAATCTTTCTCCCTTTCTATCCCTCTCGAACTCTCTCTCTCTCTCTTTCTTCCTGGCATGCTGGTAGCATGTGTTATGTTTTTGGGGTTCAATTTATAGTAATCTAATTGAGCTGTGTTTAATGCTTTAATTGTATTTCGTCGTGTTTAATTGATTCTCTTTTTTTCTAGTGGTTGGTGAAACTCATTTATTTGATACCATTATCTAGCTGATTTTAGAAGAAATGTGGTTTTGGAATTATTTTCAAGCATTTTTTTTTAAGTAAAAGTGTGCTTCGCTTGCAAAAAGCCTGCACTTTCGCCTCGAAGCCCGCGCCCGGGGCCCTAGGATCCTTTGCGATTTTTTGCGCCTCGGGCTTTTTTAATCTAAGTCTCCAGTACTGTAAACTTAAATCTTGGTTCAGCTTGCTCAGAAGTGCAGAATGTGGCAAGATTAAGGGGCAGAGAGCAAGTTGGCAACTCTTAAATCATAGAAGCGGAAAATTTAAACTGAGAAACCCACTCAAGGTTGTTGCCTTTCTCAAACGTATTAGTCGTATTTCTCTAGCAAAATTAAGAGACATACACACTTTGGCCAATTTTGGTTAGATGTCATTTTATTTTATTTTTTTTCAGAAGCCCCATTTATGGAAATCTTTTGGCCCCTTAACCCTTCAGTGTCTTAATTTGGGGAGAATACGACCCACCCAAACCATATGCCCATACTATACATGTAAGAGTGTAAGACGAGCTGCGCCCCCCCCCCCCCACCCCGGAGTGGGGGGCCATAACATTTCTATTCATAATTCTAGTGATCATTTTCAGGTTTGAAAATATGTAATTCTAGTTATCCATTTACAAGTTTTAAAATATGTAAGTCGAGAAATCCATTTTCAATCTTTAAAATAAGGGGAAAAAAACACTCGCTCGACAAGCAGAAAAAGGGGAAGCAAGGAGTAAAGTTAAGGGAATTTTGACAATGGTGGGGAATTTCATACTGAGGAGCAAACATTCCGTCCAAACTATGAAATTCACTTTGTCTAGCTACTCATTAGTCTCCGTCTTCAATGATGAAGCGTTAACATGTCATCTCTCAACCTGGAAAGACGCCTCCCCCCCCCCCCCCCCAAAAAAAAAAAAGATGAAGCGATAACAAAATGTTAAGGGACCTTACTATTTGTTGCAGGTTCAAAAAGATAATTAAAACAAAGCCCAAGTAGCCAAAATACGATTGACCCAAACGTTAAATCCACCTACACAAAAATATGAGAACTCCATGAAGTATTGTCCTCCATCCCACTTTAAATGTCCATATTGAATTTCTGAGGTAGAATAAGCTCAACCTCCACCCATAGTCTTTTTAGCACCCAAAAAAAAGGGTTAATTTAAGAATAAATTTTGTTTTGGTAATGTAAGAATTAATGATCACCTATTGAGAATGAACTGCATATATGCCGTTTTGTCTATGGGTGTTTTATTTTCTGATCACTCATCTTCAAAGCTTGGACTGCAGACAAAATCATGAAAAGAACTCCCTGTTTCTGCACTCCCAAAAAATTTGAGAACGAACTGCAGAAGTGCCCTCCTGTTGTTTATGGATGACTTCCCCATGGTGTCCTAGTACATTTTTTGACAATGGGAACTACAAAATCACCGAGAGTGGATCCTGCCTAAACATGGTCTAGGGAGTATTGATATTTAGGCAACTCAAGTTTGACTACTCACCATAAAAGCACCAACTGCAGAAAAAACAAACATGAAAAAAGGTTCTCCATTTCTGCGCTCCCAAATAATTTGAGAAGCAACAGCAAAAAGCTCCATATTATCAACCTCAAGTAAAACCAGGACATAAATGCAGAAACTAGTATAAGAATTAACTATAGATCAATGGCCAGCCATGGTACATGAAGAAAGATGCAGAATGCAGTGATTGTACATGTAAAGAGAAAAATGGAACACGAACAAGCTAGTGGCATGCTGCTGCAACCACTCAGTATTCTGTCAACCAGAAATACCACTAGCTTTTTCTTACTGTCCAAATAACTCCTTCCAGATGTCCCATGACCCCGAACCATGACTGTGAGCTCAGCTTGAGAATACGTTATCCAAACATAGCAAAAATATAACAATCACCTGAAAGGTCGCTGTTCAGCGGCAGTGAGCTCAGCATATTTTCCCCTTGATATAATCTCCTTGTTGAAGCCAATTCTTTCGTACAGCTTTCCCAAATTAAACTTCCCTATGGTCAAATTCAGCTAAATCATCAGAGGGGTTTCAGATAGCAGAGGGAGAGGATTATGGAACACTATGTAAAACAGATATGAATTATAGCATTTCCCATCTGCAGTAGTATTCTTTCACTCAGTAGGTACAAACTCTACACCAAAAGTGCTATTACGGCAGCAAGATCTTTTGCCGACCAAATATATTTTCTAAGGCAAAAGGGGCCATAATTTAAAAAAAAAAAAAAGGAACAAAAAACTTGCTGCACAACAGCTTCCCCAAAAAATAAAATAAAAATAAATAAATAAATCAGTGGGAGAAGCCCCAGAATTCATCAAACAAAGTGCAACGAAACAAGTTGACCTCAATATTACCTCATCAGCTAACGAAGCAGACAGTAATAATCGATGCAGAACTAATCCCTATGAACTACTAGCCATAGTGAGCCTTGGCGAGACAGGAAAGTTACCCAAAATGCAAACAGACCCTCCAAGAACCTCACTTCCCAATCACCCTTCATTCAACAGCCTTTCATAATGCCAAATGCTTCACATATACATTTAAGAAAATGCCTAAACATATATATGATTGGTAAGCATCCAGCAAGGAGAAAGTAAAACACATTTGTGAAGGTAATAAACTCCTTCATTTTGTCTTCCACCAGTTCCACTGCAGATGTTTAATTGTCCATTTTAGGCAATCACACGAGCTTTTTCATCCGCTTTCTTCCCCTGCCCCCCGCCCCCAAGGCTATTACTTGGACATCAAGCCATCAGGAAGGAAGGATAATAAGAGTAATTTCCATGTGCAAAGTGTGCCAAAAGTTTTCTATTAGACCAAAGAATGAAAGAGCTTCACCTGTGACAACTCCAATTGAACCAGTTAATGTGAGATTTTCTGCCACAATCGTCCCTGCTCCCATTGCCATGTAATATCCTCCACTAGCTGCGACATCTCCCATTGATGCAATAACAGGTAATTTGGCCGCCAGAAGTTTGATCTCCCTCCACATTCTGTACAGGAGAAAAAGTGAGAATACATTAAAAGGCAAAGAAGTATATGATTGTTGTCCTCTAAACACATCTTGTTGGAACTCTGTCGTGATTTCTTTGCTTACTTCTTCCATTTTTTTTAAAATTAATTTTTCATTTATGTTTCTCTATTTAATTTGTACTTCATCAACATCCAAACAAAAGGTAGATTCAAATGGCAACAGATGGCCACAAGCTTTTGGTCCCACCTCTCAAAGAGGATGCTTATTCGGTTAACCTTAATGAAGATAATAAATATAGTACCAGAGGTGAAAATAGACGTGACATTGAACAGTGAGAAGCAGCAGGCAAGAGGGATTAAGGTATTCACGCACATAGGATCCTTTCATGAATGAATATGAAACATAGGAAATCTAGCGGGGAAGATAGTTCAAACAGAATTCCAGTGTCTCTTAATAATTACTAAAACAAGGAAATCACAAAGTCTGATTATGAAGTTGAAAAAAAGCCAGAGTCTTGTAGTTTGGAGTTAACAGCTCAGTCAGAACACATGATTTGTAGTCACCAATTTAGGAAGACAAGGAAAAAGCCAAATGAATACGAACCGGAAGTCAACACTTTCAGAGTGTGTTTGCCAAGATGTCCAGAGACAAATTGACTATCTTCATAACAGCTATACATGCATCCATGAAAATGTTTGAAGCAGTCATGAGTCATAACTTTGCAAGCCTATGATGATACCAGAAAATGCATTTTAAATGGGAGTATGACCATCAGCAGAAAGAAATTGATTTAACATGTTCAGTATTAACATGTTTCAACTACAGGCCCAATTACTCAGAACAATTGAGTTAATTTTTAACTTGTCCTAAACAGTCTCCTTATGCTTTGAGGTTGTGTTCATTTGATCGATCAATATCCTATCTGTTACTGGGACATCAGACAAAAGAGACGGGTTAGGAGGTAGCTCATGTCCATTAGTAAATCACTGCAACGGCAACACTTACAAATCGGAAGCAAGGGCATCACCTCCAGGGCTGTCAATCCGAAGAATCACTGCTTTATATTTTTTGGATTCTGGACAAGGAATTCCAACATTAGATCGATGAAACAAATCCTATATCTTAAGCAAGAGTTAACAACATAGGACATCGGCAGATGCAAAATCATCTACCACAGAAATGGCACAATATATGCACCAATCTTTAATGCCTATGAGAGGCTTATTCAGTCTTGTATTTGCTTCCCATTGGAGATCCATCAGATTTACATGAGGATAAAGAAAGAACAAGTTTTTGTTTAACAAACTTTAACTCGCACTCATTCGGTTGACTGCCTATATCCAGCTCTTGGCAAAATCTCAGAGATATATTCACAAATGGGTAACGAATAAAATGAAAAAGACAAAACAAACCTCTTACACTGCGAATCTTTTCAATTAGCTGCTCTGCAACTATGTCTGACGTTAGAGAACTCAATGGACTGCGAACTCGAATGATACTTCCAGAGGCTCTGATGATAGCAATTCGATCTTTGCCACCAGATAATCCAAGGGTCCATTTCCTTACCTTAGAGTATCGCCTGCACATAGCATGATTTGTTGTAACGTACCCATCAAAACATCTTAATATCTTACATGGAAAAAATCCTAAGCGACAATGATAGTGCCCCCCCACCCCTTCCTTTCTTTTCCTTGCACCATTTCCCCAAGACACAAAAGGTTGGATACTTTTATTACAAGTAAGACCCTGGTTTTTAATTTCATGGAGCAGCATCTTGAAGACAAGCATGGGTTACATCATGTAGTATAAAACTTCACATTCATAGAAAACTACCAATTGCTTACATTAACAACCTGTCATAACAACAATAATTGAGACATGATGATCACAATGTTGGTGATGTTCTAGTTAGTCATAATTACCTACTTGAATATGTTTTGCCTCTCCTTACTCGGAATTTCAACAGTAACCACATCAGATACATACGAATTAGACTATTTCCAGAAACTAGTCAATCTACTGAATGGTCGCCTATTAGCGAACTACTTATCCATGCGTCAGAGAGCTACAGCATCACATGAAGTATAATAAAATGACCGCAGGAACATAATCAAAATATGAAAGCTGAGAACTAATATAACTAGAAAATGCCTGTGCAGTTAACAAGAATTTGCATTCAATCCCTATCACTACCAGTCAATTTGATGGGGATTTTTTTTCTTGAAATCAAGCAACTGGCATCAAATTTGTCAAGATGACACTCTACCACTGAAGTATATCCATTCCCTGTCCCCATCGAGAAATGAACTGGCTAATCCTAAGGCAAAGAGTCGAGAAACGCAAAGCACCACTCTACTGTTCTTGTCTTGGACAACTTGGAGCTAGGACTACTTTTTGCACTATTCGGATACAAAAATAATGGAAAAATTTGGATTCAATTGTCAACTAGTCCTATCAAAAATTGGACTAACTATGAATTTGAGCCATGGCACATACTTTCAAAAAAACGTACGATTTTCCGATCTAAATCAATCATATTTTACATGAAAAGGAACTTTCTCTATTTGCTATTCTGTTTGATCCTCATAAAGGTTACTGGGGTGGGATGTTTTCCATTTTGGTGCAAGGAAAAATAATTTATTAGAGCAAACAAAAGAATTGGGTGCCAAGCAAGCATCCTACAAAGAGCTAGGTACATCCTCAAACCAACGATATCAAACAAAGAAGAGCAAATATAGCCCACTTCCCAAAGATGTAGTCGTTAAACCTTATCTATCATCCAATCAAGAGGTGCTCTACACTGTTAAAAGCTATTCCATCTCTACCCGCCATAATATGGCAGAAATAGCATGATGAATAATCATACTGCCCCTAGGTTTTTTTCCCAACAGAAACAGCCATGCAACCTCTTATATTCCTCTCCATGCAAAATGAAGTATAACATGACTGCAGAAAGCGATTCTATGGGAAATTTAATTGTGCAACTTCACTAACATACTCCAACTATCAATAAATGGCCTGTGGCATGATGTTGGTTCTAAATTCCTTGCAGCAACAAATGTCTCACCAACAACAAACAACAATTTGTTTGTGTGCCAATTATCACTGCAGAAAGTGATTCTACGTGAAACCTAATTGTGCAACTTCACTAACATACTCCAACTATCAATAAATGGCCTGTGGCATGACATTGGCTCTAAATTCCTTGAAGCAACAAATGTCTCACCAACAATGACCTTAATTTGTTTGTGTGCCAATTTATGACCAAAGGACAGGTTGCTTCTAAATCCCAAAAAGGGGGCTCATGTGTAAACAACTAAATGCTAATAATTGCTTCCAACAAATAATGGAATAGACAGCTATTAATAGACTCACACATACATATTTACCTCACATTTTTTTTCTGGAAAACGTTCAGAACATGAAAAGAATCTTACACAGGTACCTGTAATCAACCGTCGGAAGGTTCTTGTCCTTCTGGATCCCCAACCTCTCTTTCAACATTGAAATTATCTACAAGAAAATGACATAGCAAAATCATTTGTAGCAAGGAAATCCAAAGATAGTAATTTAACAACATGGCAAAAAACATTGAATACTATAATTGGCACTAAACACGATGAACCAACAGACTATATCTATGGCACCCTACCAAAGAGGTGACCTAGTGGTGCTCAATCTATCAATTAAGGAGGTGTCAATTCGAATTCATAACGGACATAGAACAGGGGGGCGTTTGCCCCTCTATTTGCTTCCACTTTGAACCCACCCATTAGCAGCCACGGGTTTGATGGCTACCTAAATGCATCATCTCCCCCCTTGGAGGAACAGGCGTTAAAAAATGCGAAGGAACAGACAAATAACATCGATCCATTCCAGCTACTTCATTTTGACAAATTTATAGAAGATCTCTGAGAAAGAATCCAGAATGCTTACTACCTCATCGTCATAATTTATATCAGTTATCCATCCCGCCTCTTTAAGCTTTTGAACTTGATATACTCCTTCATTGACGAAATTTTCGACATCTTCTCTGGTTTTCCCTGTACAGAAGTTTCAATAGACAAACTGTAAAGCATTTTCACTCATGTTAGACCACGGTAGACAAAGTTCATAATCAACTGCACGTATGTAACAGGAAAGCACCTTTAGCTGTAGAAATCTCATCAAGCCAATTCTCATAGATGTTGTTAAGCAGTGTATTTAACATCTCTCGATTTTCCGGAGAGATAGATTTGCGTGCAAGCTGATCTCCAGCACTTTTATACCTGCCAATCCTTTCAATCTGTGGTTCAATCCCTACTTTCTCAAAAACACCTGAATCCAAATTTAAATGATGAATTACGATTATTGGTCAAAGCATGACAAGTCTTTAACAAATAATCTAGCATGACAAGTCTTTAACAAATAATCTAACAAACAACTTTGTAACAAAACTGGTCCAAATCTTCAAAGACAACAAAAATAAATCAAATCAACGAGAAGCATATTACACCTTTATAATATCAAAAAGAAATGTAAGAACAGGACAATTGTGACCATAGGAAACAAGATTTTGCTCCATGATTCAGGAAAAGCCTCAAGCAAATCAATCAATTAATCCACTACTTATACTTCCAAAGGAAGAACACTGAGCATTAGATTAGTATTAGTTTATGATAATTGCTGCTGGTATGCATCAGATAGTTCCTATAACTCTGCAACAATGCTTATGATAAAACTCAAACTATGCCAGACTAAATATACCTCCAAGAAATGATGCCTGAACAGTCAAACCATACAGCTGAAAATAAGCACTTGGAGGTGCATACAACTCTCCACATGCACAAGCTAGATAATATTCTTTCTCTCCACATTCCGTCAAATATCCGACGATAAACTTTCCTGCAAAAGTAGCATAAAACTGAGATGGCATTCATCAGGACAAAAAAGTGAAGGCCCAACATTTAGCACAAGAAAGATTACATAACATAAGCAGTTTACAGCAACTAAATGGAGAAGAAAGGTGCCTTTATGTATTTATAAATTATTATACATGTATCCATCTCTCTGTTCCTCTACGTTGTTCTTACGGATCTCAACACTACTAATCAGATGCGAAAATTAGTCTCCAAACTAGGACGGACGTGCCATGTAAGTCTGTTAACACCTCAACCATAGAATTAGGCAAGCTTACCAAAGCTATCTCACCACTAACAACTTACATCTACGAAAAACAAGTACTTCATAAATCTATCGCATGATCATCCTCTCCATCATGAGTATCAAAATGGGCAAGACCGTAAGAATGATGATGCAAGAACCCATCATTGGTCACAGAGTTCGCAGAATGCAGACAACTCGCGAGGGAGGGTTTTTTGCAAGCTAAAATGTTAAATCTAGTCAACAAAGTGACTCTAGGCTGTTCATTGTCCAAAACACACAACCACTAACACTGATGTTAGGGCAAAAAAGGCTTAAGGAACATAATGAGGCATGGAATTTGTATCAGCCAGAAGAAGCCTATGGAAACCACTGGCGGTTCAGAAACAGCAACACCAATCAAAGGAAAGAAAAGATCGAAGCAGAAAATTTTTAAGCAGCCTAGATACTCCAAATGATGACCTCAAAATATTATAGGGCTCATCCTGAATGTATCCTCTTGCAAATATAAATGTAGAATGAGAAAATAGCATGGAAATTAAGTTAGGCTTTAATAAAATCAATAACTCATTTAGGCTCTTCATGAGATCTTTTGGGCAGGGATATCAAGCTAACATGTTACACGAAGCCTCAAGCAACCTTCTTGAACCATAAAAAGCTTCCAGCAAGGAACACACTTTAACTTCCCAGCTTTTATGCCACAGATAGACCTATGCTTTGAGACGACCAACAAGATGTGAAATTTAGATCCAACTGAAAGACCTTTGTGCCATATGCCCGCATCCTACCAATATGCTTGCAAATAAAGAAAATACTACTAAGAAACTTGTGGGCAGAGAAGATGTCCTTTGGATGATTATTTTGATTAATAAACAAGTTCACTCTATACAAAATTTTTGCATCTTTATCAATTTTCTGAAGAACAATTGGACAATTTGTGAATTTTCTCTGAGCGAATCTGTTACATACAAATCCTCCAAGCCTAACCATTTCCCCAAGGTACATTACACATTGCCACCGAAAAGCATTCCAAGCAAGCATGCAAAATTTGCAGCGTTTCTCACCATTTTCCATACAGCTGATTAATGGGCATTTTGTCCCGTATAGCTGACTAATGGCCATTTTGTCCATCCTCACATTTTGATGAACTAAACTTAAATGTCCCACTGATGACAAAACTATACTCTACACCTTCGAAACTTAGCACATGCTCAGAGGAGACCCTCATCAATATACTCCCAGTCCTAACCAATCACAATCTTCCACATTTCCACCGACATTTCAAAGGTCTCGGTGAAAACTCTAGAGCATGGAAAGTGTGGCAGTATCATAATGTAGAGATCCTAGAGCAGATAATAGTACATCCCAGTTCCTCCATTTGACAATTTGTCTGTTTGTTTCCATGAAACATCAGCAATTCAGCATACTAAATGTTGAAACTTTGAAACAAATAGCAAGGACAAAGAACTTAAAAAAAAAAAAAAATCACCGGATTTTCTGAAATCCAAAATATGCCTCCGAATTTCATCAATTTTGGCCCATCCACAATCCAAAGGTTCAATGTGGAGATAAACCCCAGCAATGCGAGGATCATAAGTTGCCTTTACAAAATTCTCACAAATCTGCGGGAGAGACAACCCTTGTTCGAACCAACTGTTGAATTGATCAGATATCTGAACCCCAAAATGACAAAAATTAAAATAAAATTCAAAAATTATAAAAAAGAGCCAAACGCACCAAAAATTCATAAAGAGGAAAAGAAAAACGAAAGAAAGAAACCTCTCCTCCCAATTTGAATTTTAAGACACTACCCTTCTTGACCCGCTGCCACGGCAAGGCAATAGCCATTCGACATTCAACCTCAAATTTCTTCCACGAATCAAATTCCTTGAACTCGAACTCGCCGCTAGGATATTCCTGAGCCTGCTTCGGAGCGCCATTATCGGAGTTTTGTTGTTCTTCGAGCTTGAGCACCGAAGAGTCGGAGTCGGAGTCGGAGTCGGAGTCGAAGTCGAATTCGAAATAGAAGGCGCGGAGAGAGAAATTCTGGCGAGAGTTGAGGGAGGTTGGGGCGTGAGAAAGAGTGATTGAGTGGCGACGAGAGAGAGAGCGGCACGGAGAGAGAGAGGAAGAGGAGGGGGAGAGTTGGTGGTGAAGAGTGCGGCGGAGATGGAGATGGAGATGGGAAGGAGACGAGTGGATGTTGACAAGATTCAGCGTGGACATGGATGATGGGTTCGCAGCTTTCTCTCTCTTCTCCTCCTCCGGCTCTGGTGCTGAACGTTTGAGTGGAAAGGAGGGAAGGCGGAGAGTTTCGGATGATGAACGTTGAGTTAAGCATTTGTCCACGTCGAGTCGTCGACAACCTACATTTCATCTAGAGTTGACGAGAACTCATTCGACTCGACTACTTAAATGGCTAATACAAAAAAATTAGTTACGGTTATAAAATTTTTATCCGAATTTAAAATTTAGATAATTGATTATATTCAAAATTAAATTTGGATTGGGTTTAGATTTGGGTATTCAGGTTGTCTGAATTTTTGAGCCATTTTGAGTTCGGATAAATTCGAACAATCAAGTGTAAATATCAAACAATTAGATTTATGTGTAATTTTGATACAAATTCTCTAGAAAAATTTATAAAAATAATTTCAGACAATCTGATTCGAACATTGAAAAATCAAGTTTAGATTCGACCACACAAAATTTTAGCCAAAATGTCCAAAAATTATATTACAAATTCAGGCATTCAAACCATGGTTTTGGACGTCGGATATTCAAGTTCGAGGTTCGAGTCTAATCAGATTGTCCGATTTATAATCGAATAGGATTCGGATAAGAAGTTTTCGTCTGAATGTCTTATTTGGCCGGATTCAAATCAACTCGGACCCACATTTTTGCTAGACCTAATTTCATCCGTTTGGCCTTCATCTTTTCAACTTATTTCTTTTTTTGGGGGGCTAATTTCTAATGACTTTTTAAAAAATTTAGAATAAATTTAGCAAGCTCATAATTCTTTGTTTTTTTGAAATGACATTCATTATAAGTAAACTCAACATATAAATATCTATATGATAATCTTGGAATTATAGTTTCGAGATACGAGGTGGAAATTTTTTTTTGACATATGGGATCAGTGAAAATAAATGGGCCAGTGTTGGTGGTTTAGGTAGAGTTGGTTTGACTAGGTCAACCTACTAGTGATTATAATTTTAAGTGCTCGGCAAATATTATGGTTGAAGTAGTTGTTAAAGATTTACTGATTTAGGCAGCGTTTAGAAAAGTTACAAGAAATGGCATTTGAAAACCAGTACCTAGTGGTTTTAGTTATAATTCCAAATTTATCCTTTATATGAGACGAAAAGTTTCCTCTCTTATGTGCTTTTATGTGTGACTCACACACTTAAACACCTAAATTTACCTAATATTGTTAGTTTAAATGACTAATTAAACAACTAATCGCTAAACACTACTACTTAATAGGTAACAACTAGTAAAACAGTTAACCATTATTAAAATAGTTAATTTTACTGAATACACCCTACATCATTGCGGCTACCTTGCTTTCTATTTTAGCCCGCTAGTTATCCATTCAATTACCACATTTTTGTCAATCTGTTACTTATTCATTCAATCACCACATTTTTTATCAACTGCTTTTATCCCCAATCCAAATACATAGTTCATCAATTTATCACAATCTCTCGAGGGCTCGGCCATCTCAAATTTTCTAAAAGACTAAACATGTTATTACATGATCTTCAACTATAGTATAGATTTAGGTCCATTAGGATAAGCATACTCAATTATCAGTCACTTCTCGACAGAGGACACCAGCTAATTAGCTACCTCAATTTTGTAAAAAACGAAAGTTCAAATCTCTACCAAAAAGTTTCAAATTCTAGTAAGAACATAAAATTTCTTGAACGTCAGAAATTAGCAGTACTAATGTGCTTAGAGCCCAAAGGGGCTTTGGGCCAACTAAACATCCAACCGTATGTCATATTAGATAAGAACAACAATATTTAATATGAATCTCGCTTTCATAGAATCTACATGCATAGACAGATGGTCTTATCCTTATAAGCAAAGAAATTCCATTGCATCATATAAGAAATATAAAATAAATTCATAACTATTATTATAGATGAGACAACCATTCATTGCGGCTTAATTGGCATCCAAGCAATACATCCAATGAACATCAATTCACTATAGCATACAAATGAACTACTTGTGAACAGATTACACGACGTTTTAAACAGATGCCTTTCTCTGAACACTACACAAGAAATATGCAAGCCAAAAATAAATTCTATATGAAAATTCTATTATTAGACAAGAAAACATCTTTTGATCAAAGGGAAAAAGTCACAAGGTCTAACTATAGTGACCAAATGTAAAGCTAAAACTTTTATACTATCTAGTTAAGAGTACTTAGATATCAACTTGTCGACATGGATGATGATGTCATCAATGCGTGGTCGGACTGTAGGCTGAGGCTGTAGCATCCACGTCACAAACTGGTGAAGCGTATCGGGGTATGGGGGCTTTGGCCCTGCCGGCCATTTTATCTGGGCATTTACGACTGCCAGTTGTAGACTTCCTCCGGCTTCTCCCAGTGCATACTCAAAGGGGGAGATACCATACCTATAAGCAGCAATAAAAGCGAGAACGCAATCTATTGTCAGCAACATACGAATAGTGTTCTTGCTATTCTATTAATATTTGCAACACAAGCTTTTCACTTCCGTTTTCTCCCAGTGCGTCTGCTGTGACTCTGTCCCTAGGACGCGGCTATAGCCATGTTGAAATGTTGGGTACCCGACAAGCATATCGTGCCGACATCAACAATTTCCAAGAACTATGCAGATTTTAGGTCCAAAATGGAGGGACCAGTATCCACACCTGTGTCCAAGCGAGAGTCAAGTATTTGAGACGGTACTCACGGCAAACTGAAGAGTCGAAGTGGAGGGGGGGGGGGTTCCACCCCCTGGCAGCTGAAATAATCATCATTGCACAGTCCTTCCAATTTTTTGTTATAGTGACCTAAACCAAATTCTTAGTAAATTGTCTTATGCCTATTTGTTTTGAGGCAGTAGGCAACCAGTGCCTTCCAAACGCAAGGTCCATTGGAAACAATCACAGGTAGAAATCTGGGTGATTGGTTTGGTTTGGTTTGGCGGTCCGGGTGGGTGAACGGGCTCTTCCCCTGCCCCAATCCCCCCCCCCCCAAAACAAAAAAAGGAAAGAAAAAAGATTTTGGTCCGCATACATCAACTGATCTACTCCACAATCTTAATAAAAAAAAGACAGCTGTGCTCGTTACTTACATAAATATTAATCGCAAAAGAAAGATGAACTACTGTAACCATGATAGTTACTTCTTTTCCCTGTTCTTCTATTCCATCCATCTAGAAACGGCACATTGCGGAATGAAAAAATATCAAGCAACATACATTAAAATTAGAGCTACCCCAGAGGGAGATTAAGAAGCTAACACTTTACTGGACAAACACATGAATGAGACAAGAAGTCAGACACGCATAATATACAAATAGCATAGGAGTAACATACAATGTCGTTGCAAATGGGAAGGAGGTGAGACACTTACATTATTGCATACAATGTGCAGCCTAATGACCAAATATCAGTTCTCTCATCAATATCGCACTGACTTGGACAGTCCCATAGCTCAGGGGCTCGATATGGGGCAGAACAGTGTTCCGATGCCCATTCCTGCAAAATGTAATTCTGTCCTCCGTGAGTACACAGTAATATATTTCCCCTTCCTATCTCACGTACCAAGCACAATTCATCTTCCAATGATGCCATGGAAAAGGAAAAATCCTAGTCAAACTCAAGACTAGACAACAGTAAAATAGTGACCACTGGGAATCTGAGACAGACTAGTTGATTTGTTCTCATGAACGCGTTAATTAAGTTAGCAAAAAAATTCAACCAACAGATAAAGGTAACCCTAATTAGATGCAAAATTGCAAACTTTTTCTGGGGGAAGAGGAAAGCACACAATGGGAGGTTGAATATGAAAGTTATCAGTCATTTCCCAGTTAGTTTCTGTCTTCACTTTGAGAAAACTAGCTCATTAAAATCTATTACAGTAAAAATGAATGGTAAAGAGATGCTTTTCAAAAGGAGAAGATAGAATATGGTCAAGTGCACCATCCAGCTGCCATAGAACCAAAAGGAAAATAAGTTCGAGGAACAGAGCAAAGAAACACCAAGCGATAAGACTGTTTAAATAGAAAACAGGCCAGAACCTGAAGCTGCAGAGCCTCTGTACGTGAGCGAATTTGCCTCCTAGCAGGACGAGCGCTTCCAAAATCCATCAATATGGCAAGAGGCGCTTGTCCTTTTCGGTGTGTGATTAGAACATTCCCAGGTTTGACATCATTATGTGCATATGGTGGATCAGAACTGTGCATATGCTTCAATCCTGCACAAAGCTGATTCATGAAATACTTTTAAGTTCTATTTGATTGTCACCAGTGCACAATATAAAACCGCTTACTGATAAATAGTTTTGCAGCCTCAGATGTTTGTGAACTTAAGGGGAAAAGAAGTGGCTAGAATTTGTGAAAACAGTTTGTAGCCAATAACATCTGGTAAGAAAACCAAAGTTTTTCCAGCATTGTGGCTGCTAGCAGTGGCCAATGTGTTCGGGAGCATACTGTCCAGGTGGAGCCATGCCAAGTTAGGCCAGGTCAAAACAGCCTTGACCAGGCTGATACAGGCCCACCATGCTGGTATGCCTGATTACCCAATCCAAATGACCCAAAACACGACCAGAACAAGGCAAATGAAAGCTGGCATGTCCAATATAAATTAAATTTTCTTGACGAAGTTATTGAACCTCCTACACCAAGCTTAAATAGGAATAAAACCCAAAAATGAAGCAACCTAAGAGACCTATTTGCTTGGTCTATAGGCAAGAAATACGGTGGTCCATGTGTCTTTTGGCCGGGGGGGGGGGCCTGTCTGTAAATTGCATTAAAACAAGAGAACAATAGGCCCAGCGTAGGCTGGGTATCCTCGGCACTTTATTGTCCTAGTGAAGCTGGACAGGGCCCGAGCTGGAGTGGATTTGGAGGCTGAATACAGCCAAACCCGTCAAACAGGCTGGATTGAGCCAGACCGACCCAATCTGCTTGTTCAAGGACCGCCAGCAACCGCAGATGAATCTCAGGAAGATTCCTCATAATCAAAACGTGTAACTTCAATTAAGCTGAAGACGTTCTCAAACACAAAAAAATCACAAACAGCTCTATTCAGAATTTTAGGAAGAATTAGAATGATATCCTTGGGATGTTTTGAGGAATATATCTTTAGTTCACCTGTCGAAATATATGTAGGACATCCAAAGTCGTGAAGAACTCCTTTTTAGCTTTCATAGCTGTTGTATTGTCCAGCAAAGTTCCATCCAGATGAACAGGGAACAGCAGGTATGCTTCATGTTTCCAAGATTGCTCTTGAGTGGCCTAGCCAGTGAAAGAAACAGTTCAACTATCAGGAGTTAGCAAAAGCATGGAAAGAATCCTAGAATATTTGCAAACCAACGAGAAGGCAAACACCAAATTAAATCCCTCGATCATAGAAGGATACTCATCTTTTAAAACAAGTTGGTTTTTTTTTTTGGGGGGGGGGGTAAGCCAAGAGCATGACCCATTGTTTTCTTCGAATCTCAGAGAAAGACACCTAGGTCCTTCATGGCATAAATAGAACTTCTAAATGATGCATCAGGTTGAGGACACTAAAGGGAAGCCCACGTGGATGTCTAAATAGTTCTAGGATAAATTATTCAATATTTTGTTTGATCGTAGCATCAAGCCACCCAAGGGATTGTGATGCCCGGCTACCTTGCTTAGCTTACAATTTCGGCTCAACTTTTCACAACATTCCAATATAAATCATGCAAACAAGGACAACTGCTTCCAACACGTCGAAATTACAGGATCCACAGGAAGGTACACATTGAAATCAACACCGAGCTACATGTGGAATTCTTAGCAAGAAGAAAGCTAGCTTTCAACAACAACAACAACGTCAACAACTCCCCATGAGGGTCCAACTTTCGGGGGGTTTGGAGAGATCGAGATATAGGCAGTCTTACCCCTGCAAGCGCTTACAGAGTGAGATCTATAAAGGTTAAAAACTTCATTCATAACAAAACCTGGAAGTTAACCAGAACTGCAAAACTATTTTCCACAATTGAAATGATGACATCATACATGGTTCTCTTAAGGGTTTAGGGCTACATCATGACATCAATTCTTAGGAAAAATAAGACCATGAGACATGTAGTTTGTTTATACGAGAAACAAAACGATATTAAGTTATCAGTGCATAAAAAAAAGGGGGAGGGGTACAAAAATGAGGACGGACGACGATAGAGTGTCAATTTCAGAATTGCTACTGGAAGCAACTCACTGGATGGACATTTGTGAACTTATCGTCCCCACTCCTTACAATGACAAAAGGATAGTTCACATTGAATAATACTTATACCAATACTAGGTTTTGTCACACTGCTAGAACCTATCCAAACTTTGGAGTACATCAAAGAAAGAAGACCCAACTCCCACTTGGAAGGACACATCAAACAGTGGGAAGCAGCCTGGAGGTGGGGGGAAGGAATAGAAGCACTTGTATTCACTTCAGTGATGGACTGATGGTACATTCCCTCATTTTGGATACCCTCTCATTCTCCTTTATGAAGAAACAATGCTACAAAAAAATACCCTTATTCTGCTTCATACAAGCATTTCACTCACCAAAAAATAATAGTAAAAAAGGGAAAAGCAGTCAAGGCCTGGGAAGGACACAACACATTATTTAAAGAATTGCAACTAATAATAAAAGCTTAATAAGACAATGAAAAAGCTTTTGCAGTTTTTCTTTTTGAAACAAACTCACAGGTCAGCTCCACGAGAACACTAAAGCAACACATACTTCATCAAGATTCTCACATATACGCCAACTACCAAGAGTTTCATCCCATTTTTCCAATAAAAATTATGTTAGATTGTATCCAAATCTTGATAGGGGTTCACCTAAGTAAAATATCAATTCCACACAATGACTTGTGAATGAGGTTAATGCCTGCCATTATTTGAATTTTCCAAACTATAAAATATATGCATCTCTCCAAAATGAACAAACTCATGGGAATCATGATATGATGTCCCAACATGCTATGATATCCTAACCATAGCGTTACAATCTCCCAGTAATTTCAATTTTCAATTTTCAGCATTCAGCAGTCAGCGGCAAACTCCCTGTTAAAAAAATAAAAATAAAATGGTGGCATATACAGTACTGTATGACCATGCTACTACTATAATTTCTTCAACTTTAGCCCAAGTTGCAGTGGGACACTGACATCATGATCAAAGAAAATTACAACATTAAACAGCATGTGATTCCAGATTCAACTTGCAAAATGACAGTCATAGAAAAAGGTCTCTTGTTGGCCATTCTTTTCTATCTTCTTTTTTGGGGGGGGGGGTGTTAGGTGTTAATAGATGTTTAAAGACAGTGAATTACCTTGACTTTGATGATGGCATGATCAAGAAGAGGAAGTAAATTGGGATGAGTGAACAAGGAAGAAACACGGATCTCCTCCCTGACCAATTCCAACTGCTCATTGTTTTGAATTAATACTTTCTTCATTGCATAAGTCCCATCATCTAAAACAACAAAAACCCAATTCCAATAACAAAAACCAAACCAGTGAGCATCAATCAAAAACTTAACAATGCAATCCATACAATTACAAAGAAACCCAACAATCAAACAAACCCAGATCGATTCTCAAACCCAGAAACCCAATTGATCCCAACACAAAACTACCCACAAACCCACAATTTTTACTATCACATAGTCCCCAGATCATAAAAACAAACATTAAATTGAAACAAATGCAAATAAATCATCAAAACGATCACAAACCCGATAAAAAAGTTAAGTCTTTGAGCTTGGAAGAGAGACCCCTTGAAGCAGAAGTGTCGGTGATAACCTCTTTGACCAAATAGACATAGGCAAAGCCACCTTCACCCAGCTGCCTCACAATCCTGAATCTGTTCTCATTGATCCACACATCCCCACCACCATTTACGGCGTCGTATAACGCATTCAGCCCAGAAAATGTGCATCCCATCTCTTCTTCTTAGATGGGTTCTTCTCCAATGTCAGATCACTCTATGTTTCTCTCTCTAACTTCTCTCCGTTCTCCTCAGTCTGTGGACAGATCTTCAGCTTCCCCGCTCAAGGGTCTCCAATTTTATTTTATTTTGTTAATGAATCATGTTGGGTTTCGTTGGTACTTGGCATTATGGTTCAAGATCTACGTTTCCTCAAGCATCTGATTGGAAAATAAAATTTTCTGTGCATTAATGGTGAAGAATATATATATATATATATATATATATAATTTGTCAATTCGTCCAAAGAAAAAAGAAATAAATCTGTCAAATTCTCACTTTATTTTTTGCCTTGTCAGGGTTGCAACAGGTACCTTGATCTACAATTAGCTGTGTAGTAGGCCTAGGACGAGGCCATTTTTTTACCTAACAAATATTGTGGGCTGAATATTTAGAAGATGGCTATTAATAATAATTACAAAAGCAAATAATTATTTATTTAGGGATGACTTTTGTGATTAAAATCAATTATAACTGAATTACTCTCTCTGTCCCAAAAAAAAATACCCATGTTTGATTTTTGAGGTCAAAGATTATGAACTTGGACTATTAATTTAGTAAAATATGCATTGATTTATGGTATAAAACTACCGCCACAAGAATCCTCGTAAGAATACTTTCATAAGACAATAATTTTATGATTTTCACTAATGTATATTTGTTAGAAATCAATTATCAAAGTGTCATGTTGAAGATCGCAAAGTGTCAAAGTAGGTAATTATTTTGGGAAGCAGGGAGTATTAGTCATTTTTAGAATAAAAAGTCATTTATAAATGAAATATTAGTCACATCAAGATATGTGAAAAGCCACTATTCGATAACTTCTTCTCACCATACTTATTGTGTAAGATTGTCTTACCTAATAATTTGTGTTTAGTTCTTACTAGTCCCAGTAAAAGTTATTAATTAATATAACACACATATATGACTTTAAAGTAGTCATTACAAATATACAAATAAAATAAACACCCAATCCACACTATTCTTATGTGTAGCACTTAAATACAAAGTTCCGCCATGAGAATTATGAACAAATCACAATGAGTCAGTATATGGTCAGTTTACCTTTTATCCATGCAAATAAATTTTTTTAGTTTAAAAATAACAACAAAAACATAATTTAAATTTTATTAGTTTTGTGTTTGGTATGATTATAATTGGGAATTTTAAAATTTTCAATTTTTGCCAATATAATACCATGTTTGTTTATTTTTAGGATGTTTTTGTTATTAAATAAAAAAAGTACTAAGTGGAACACCTAGATTACAGCACTTCCATCCTCTTGCAGGAGTTTACATGGCCAGAATACTTTGAAAGGAACCTTGAGGCTAATTTGAAAAAGAAGGTAAGACGAATTTTCGCTATTTTTGCACGTATTCTTTTTTTTTTTTTCCCCAAAACCAAAAAACATTTCACATCTTCCCAAAATATATAATATCACTAGCGACCTTTGATGAGCTGCATGTCCACTTCAAAAAATTGAGGTTTAGGCGCACAAGACCCTTCATTAGAAGTGGTTCTGCATTACCCTCAACATAAAGGCAAATACATAGGGGTGTTTGATTGCAAGAGCTTTTTGAAGAAAAAAAAAAAACTTTTTTGAGGGTTTTTAACTCCTTTGACTAATTGAAACAGCTAAATTGGTATTGGTTGAAGAGCTATTTGTAGGAGCTATTTGAACCCAAAAAACTCTTTTTTAAAAGGCTATTTCCATTAGCTTTTTGAGAATAGCTATTTGTAAGAATGATATAACTACAAAAGAGTTTGGAAAAATGATACCACATGTCATTAGCCTTTTGTAGTAATATTTATTGTTGTGTATTATTTAAATTTAATCTATCAAAGATTAAGTCATTCAAATATATAAATTGCAATTCATAATAATTAAATATGTAGCAAATAATAAAATAATATTTTAAGACATAATTATCATGTAGATACATATACACAACTTGAAAAGTAAAACAAGATTCATAAGAATTCAAATTATATACAACTAGTAACAAGTTAAAGTTTTATCAATAAAGTTAATTTAAACATATGACATCAATTTAATTTTTCTTGGAAAGAAAATAAGATAACTTGTAAATGAAAAATTATTTTTAATTAAAAAGTAATTTAGAGATAAGGGAACAAATAAAATTTTACTAAATATCTTTTTTAAAAACAGCTAATTTTATCCAACATTTTTTTATAAACAACTAATTCAAACAGCTAATGCAAACAACTAATTCAAACAACTAATAGCTAACAGTTAACAGCTAACAGTTGTTTACCAAACAGGGCTATGTATGAGTGTTGGTGGGAGGCCATCGAGATAGATTTAGCGTGTTTTAAACCATGCATCAAAATGTTACAACTTAATCACCCTGTACCACGTTGTAATCCAACTACATAAGACTATGCAGATAAGTCACAAAATACAAATCTCCACATCCAAGCATCGGCCTCCAAAAGTCATATCATACAATATATCCTAGTCTTGCTAAGAATCTGAAGGCGAAAAATCGAGGGAGAAGGAGCAAACCATAGCTTAGTAGAATCCTTGACTCCCCAAAACCAAAATATGTTTTACACACCACATACAATAATGTAATTAATATTACTATTAAATAACAATATTAGCAAAAATAAATTTTCTGAGTAATCGCTAGACTTTCTTTTCTGAGCACCAACGACCCACCATCAAAATCCCTAAAAACAACATGACTAGGCTCAATGAGTTAAAAAGAAAGAAAACATGCATATTTTTCATAGAAATAAACTTTTTCCACCATCCAATTATCTTTTTTGGGCTTGAGACTCAACTAGATGTTCACTGCACACCAGAAATTTGATTAATGTGTAAGAGAGTATGGAATAGGAAAACGACTTTTCTTAAAAAGAGTGCCAACTTGGGATGACTAACGCCTAAAGGAGGAAAAACTTAATACCCTCGTGAAGGTCAAAATACTGCCACTTTTATGAATGGAAATCTACCACTTTGTGGAAACTGCCATTAGGTGGAACAATTGCAAATCAGTCTGAATCTATCGACAAATCGTCATCCGGGTGCATTTAACTATCTATCCCTTTAGGTACTAGTTTACTCAAAGCCTGATTTATAATTTAAGCTCAATGACTTTCCAACATAAATATGCATATCACCTTTGTATTAATCTAAACTCATTTCACATGACGAATTTCAACACCTCAATGTAATGAATTTGGAAAGCCCAGAAAAACGCTCTTTCACTAAAAACCTGTTTTTAATAAACAACACGCACTAAATAAATTAGCATAAGACCTTATCAAGTATTATATAAAATACCACTTGCTTAAATAACCTCAATTTGGCTCCCAAGCCAGCATCTTTATAAATATATTTTTATTAATTTCCCTTTTTCCACAAATAATATTAATACCTTTTTTATGGCGTGCTCGAGAATTCTTTACTCAAGTTTTCAAACATAATATTACACAACTGCCACTCCACAAAATGAACAAATTATTTATAGAAAACATGAACAACATTTTTTTCCACAAAAGGCAATATCATTACACTATGAGCCAACCTTAGAACAAAATCCGACTCGTGGGTGACCCAAGCAGGGCCTAGACATGGACAGCCTCTGTCCCGTGCCAAAACGGGGCTGTTCCATGTATGTTTTGGGCCTGTTTTCGACTGTTTAATGGAGAAAGAAAACTAATTAAGCCATAATTACCAATATAGAAATTGCCCTTGGGCTTGCGCGTTTGATAAGATATATATATATATATATATATATATATATATATATATATATATATATATATATATATATACAAAACCAACTATTACTTTGCAATCAGATCGTATAAGAAAAGGTTTTGGGGCTAAAAAGATTAATAACTTTTTAATTCCCCATATGACAGCAAAGATTTCTTTTTTCCTCGTCAGATAGTTGCATTCTACTTTATAAAAACTTCCATTATGGTACTTCCAGAATTTTCTCTTTCTTTGATTTTAAATCTTGCATTTTAGTGCTGATTGCTGACATATGTCTCTAAAATCAAACAATCTCCTTCATTAGGCAAATTAAGAACAAGAAGCTTTTTGGACATATTTATTTGAAGTTTTGAACAATCTTTCTTACTATAACAGTTTTCTTAATTTAGTTAAATCTTTAATAGAATCTAAAGTATAAGTAAGACATGCAAGAAACCTTTCTAATTGTTTTCTATCCTTAATCTTCTTAGGAAAATTTTTTATTGTTTCTAAAATATGTTTTTGTAGAATGATTTGTCCAGAATTTATTTCTAGTCCTAATAACTATATTTCTTATTCAGCATAAATGCACTTGTTCTTACCAAGGATAATACTGTGGTCAATGCATCTTTAGTTGATAGCTAGAATATCAAGCTTGTGCTATTCTATGGTTTTAGAAAATATAAGAATATCATTAATGTGAATTGGACAACAGTGATTAATATCTTTGTGGATATTATCTGTTCTTTTTTGGAATATCTGAGGTGTATTTTTAAAACCAAATGGCAATACTATCAACTCATAATATCCTTAAGGGGCATTAAAAGTGGTCAAAGGAATGTTTTCTTTATCTATTTTTATCTGCCAATATCTGCTTTAACAATCTACTTTCGAGAACCAAGAGGCTCCAAGAGGTTCTTTGAATTCTATTGAAAAGAACTAGTTTGCTAAAAATATAATAACCATCAAAGGCAATATTATCATTAGTCTTTCTATAATTAATTACCATTCTAACTTTTCCTTTTTTTTTTTAGCATGATTTCTCATCATGAAAGTATAACTGATGTGAGGACTTTTATTGTGTTGATTGACCCTCCATCTAAAAGTTCTTTGATTTGCTTATCAAATTCTTGGATATTCTAGTGTGTATATACTATTTGTTTAACTCGAATGGTAGTATTGAGATTTAACATAATAATCTTGCCAATGTTTTATCTTTGTCTCAAAAATTAAGAGGAGCATCAGAGTAGAGTTCTTTCCATAATTGCTAGTGTTGTTTAACAATTTGTTCTATAATAGATAACTATAGTGGCGAGATTGTTAGTGCTGTTTCATGTTGTGTAGGGATTACCTACTCACCACATTGGTTGCATGTTAAGTCAATTTTTTGATGAATATATGCCTTATTCAATATCAATAGGAACCATATTACCATTTACTGTGGATTTGGGTTATGATATGTGTGCATGGCAATATAGCCTTTAAAAATTATTTCCTCAAATCATATCATGAGATGGTTGATCAGTTACCTATAGATGCTGTATAATGTAGTTGATTCCTCCTATTTCAATGGATAAGCCTTTTATGACTTCATTGTGGCTCATTATGCTATTAGCCTATTATCAGCTATTCTTACTTGTAAGGGATTGTTTGCTTTTTTTCACATGAATCCTAGAGACAAAGATCTTTTTCCAAAACAAGCAGAACAACCACTATCGATATAGGCATATAATTCATATCTATTATATCCCTCTAAGCATATATTTATTGGGATATGAATGCTATTATGATCAGTATTGATGGCTTCATAACATATCTACATAGTCATATTTTTCACTAATTCATTCTTATAAATTAGTTCGCTAATGGTCCTTGTTTTATACTCGATGATTTTTTAATTCAAACTCATACTTCAATCTACACTATTTCTTCCAGGTTCAAAACTCATTCTAGTTATTTTACTAGTCATCTAATTGTATCATCTTCTTTAAACTTTTCTTAGTTGTCGAATACCCTTCTTTCCATTCTGATCTCGCACTCATACTTCTTAATGATTAAGTTTATTGACATTTTTTTCATTCTCATCAATCTATATTACATTTTTCTTAGTGATTTTTGTGGAATTGGCAAAGCTAACTATCTAAGTCCTATCAATTTTTATCTCCTGGGGATCGAATTTTATCTGTTGAACTTTTTGCATTGGAGTATGACTTTCAAATTTTTCTACCTCTATAATTGTTATCTTAGTCTTTAAGCCTATAGTATTATCTAATTTGTAAATTATTTTTCAAAATATCCTTAATGCATAACCTCCTCTCTTCATATCCATCCAAACAATTTTTATTTTAAGGGACAAGAATTTTTTGACAAATTCATCTTTTAGGCTTACATAATATCCATGTCGGCAATTGAATCCTATAGAACCATTATACAAATTTGTCTTAATTCATACAATAAATTGGGTGTTATAATATCACTAAGCAAAGCATAAAGATTGATATCTTTTCTATAATACTGTAATGGTATAATTTGAATTTGGATACTTCCAATATAGATATACATGTACTTTCTATCCTTGTTATGCTTTAGGATATTTTTCCCATTAATGAGATTTACTTCACTCACATCAAATTCACATTCTTTTATCTCTAATTCTCCTTCTATTATTTCACATACGTACTTACTCTTTAATTGCAAGATGACTTTTTTATAGATCATATCTTTCTGTATTATAGGAACGACTTAATCTCCTTTAACCTATTTATTCTCATCATATACTGTAAATTCTTTTGCCTGAATATCACCAGGAATAATTGCGCTACTTTTTATCATATGACTAGTTTATTCATAATCACTTTCTTCATATTCTTCTTCAATTACTATCTTAACAGTTCCCTTATTTTTCAGGGAAAGGTCTAGTGCTTCTTCTTCTTTAAGCTCAAAATAGTCTAAATTTTTTAATAAGCTTATTGTTCTTTCTATTTTTGTATTTATTTGTGTAATGCCCTACTTCTATGCATGCCCAACACTGACAGCTTTTTTTCCTATAGGATAATAGATAGCTTTTCTAAAAAACCTTCAATTTTTGAGGCTTTAACTTGTTATAATACTTTCTCTTGCATTTCTCTCTCCTTTTCTTATTAAAGCTCTTTTTCTTATAAAATTTTCTCTTTCTTCTCTTCTCATATTCATTTCCCATTGATGAGGAGTATCTCAACATGCTAGAAATTGTTTCTTTGTGTTTCTTTTGTTTTTTGGAGATAAAAGCATTGATCATTAACTCAGTTTTTTATGCAAGAGATTCTCGTACCCAGGCTATCAATGATGTTTGCTTTTTCAAGTTATGCAATGTATTTCTTATTGATAAGGATGGCAGTACAGTCTGAATTCGATGCAAATCCGATCCGATCCGAGGCAAAATTATTCGATTCGATCCGATAAAAAATAATCTGATTCGGAGTCCAATAAAAAATAATCCGACTCCGATCCGAGCGGATTTGGAGGAGAGTCCATCCGATCCGACATCGTTTTTTAACAATTTCAACTTTTTTGAAGATAGAAAAGTCCTAATATGATAACCCTCAAAAAATCCGCATAAGATCTGCACTCTATGTGTAGTACACTCTTCTTTCTTAGCTAATTTTCTCTTCTCTCCTGATCTTTTTCTTGCTTTTTTATCTTTATCAATTAAAGTTGTACTTTCTCCCTTTCTTTCTAACTATTGTACTATTGTCTATCCCTTTTACTCTAAAGTGAATTTGCATTCTCTTTTTCTAACACTTTTTTACTTTAACACATTGAAATGTTTAATATAAAAAATTATTTGACATTAAAGAGGTATTTAATATTACAGTTACAAGTGAGCAAAAATAAGGTTGGAAATAAAAATTGTGCAAATATTGAATAAAAATATATAATCGGATTATATCCGATTATATGCGGATTTAATCCGATCTGAAACCAATCCGAATCCGATTTAACATCCGATACGATGGAATCAGATTTGAATCGAATTTTCAAATTCGATTATTAATTGGATCGAATTTGGATGTCTATATATCCGATTCGAATCCGATCCGTTGCCATCACTACTTATTGATTATGAAATTTATGGGATAAAGTAATTTGTCATAAAATATGCCCTGATTAATTTCATTATACCCAATTTTGCAATAATATTCACTTAATTCAGCAATATAATTTTTCAAATACCTCATGTCCTTAGAGTTCGATGTCATTAATCTTTCTTTACCACTCATTATCTTTTTCATTTGAATTAAGTTTAGCTCCGATAAATTCAGTTTCAATTTCCTTACATAATTTTTTTGAACATAGCGGTTGACATTTCCATCATTCTTAATGCATCTTTATCTTCTTCATCTAATGAGTCATATCAGTTAGCTGCAATGCTCTATGTCCTATATAATCTACGAGATTTCAAGTAATCCATGTAGTCTTCAAGTTTAAGACGCTATTCATATCTCTCTTCGAACTTCCTTGATGATCAAGATGTATCCCATCTAGCTAATTTGGGTAAGACTAGTTTCTTCAAAAGATATAGTTTTTCCTGGGATGAACCCAAAGGAAAAGTTATTGTTCGTCCTGTTGAAAAACATATAGGTCTCATAAAATGCGCATTTATTCTAGAAGATTCTTCAAACTCTTCAGGCTTCAAAGTTACGTTGTTAAGTAAAGTAATACCCATTTTCTCATGCAAAGCATGAAATACTCTTTGAGTTTTTAACCTCAATAAATATCTTATTATATGCTAGTTGTTTATACAATTGATCTACTAAGACAATACCATGCTAGAATCTTTGTAATATAATGCATGATTTTTTGGTTAAAAGTCATAATCCATGATTTTTAGTATAACGCATTATTAAAATATAATGAGTTGTCTTTTACGATCTTCTAATAATAAGGATGATTTTTTTTTTTCAAAAAAGGACAAATTGTGTAAGACTAATGTGTCAAAAAATTTGGAAGATTTGTTTTGCTTTCCTATACCCATATGATGCATCAAAAAATTTTGAGTTTTCTAATTGTAATAACTATCGATAAAAAGTATAGTAAAATATATTCATAATTCATGTGATTTGTAGGAAAAAATGTTTTAACCTCTCGAAAAAAAAAGTACAATAAAATTTTTAAAA
>JAKOGI010000026.1:1809816-1879816 GCA_029747015.1 Carnegiea gigantea
TTGCTTTCTATTTTCAGTTTTGTTCTTGTAGCTTCAATTTCATGTAGCATATTTCAATTTGTGGAATTTGGAGGTGATTTGTGATTTTTTTAAGATTGAAATTTCTTGAATCTTGGTTTGATTTGAGTTTGCCTAAACCCTTGTTGTTCATGCTCTTCATGGCCCAAAAGGAATTTTCAGTGCGGTGATGGGATTTTTCATGGGTCGCTGTTTTTTTTCTCTCTCATGCGTTGCTGAATTATTGCTCAATCTCAACCCCTGGCTTATTCCCAAGTACTGTACTCCTATATCTTTCTTGCTCTCTCTATGTCTATGTTTTTCTTCTATCCCACTTGTTTCATTCTTGTGGGTATGTGTGTTTTGTTGTTGTTATGGTTTGGTTTGGTGATTGTTGGCTTTGAGATCGTGCGTTGAAGTTCTATTATCGGATATGGATGATCTGTTTCTTGTAATGTTCTCATTTATTTCTCATAATCGTTGGTTGATTTGGTAGTTTGTGTGTGGTTGTAATGCTGTGCGTTGTCAATTGTGTGTGCATTTGAGGTGGGTGGGTTTTAGAGATAGTGCTTCCACCCACTTGCAACAAGGGTTTTTTTTGGATGTTCTAAAATTGTAATTTAGAGCTCCTTCATTTAATTTATGGGTTTGATTATGTCAAATTTCCCTTTGATATGACTTAGAAGGCTAGGGTTTTTTTTTTTTTTTTTTTTTGGGCAGAGGGCGGGGGGAGGACAATTGGTGTTTTTCATTCAGGAGTGATCTTTTAGTTTTTTGTTAATTTGCTTATGTTAATTTCAACTTCCACGAAGATAGTAGAGTTGTTTTGGACCTCTAATATTTTTTTAGAGCCTTTTGAAATAGTGTCATCCATGGATTTCACGTACTTAAATTTGAAGCTCAATTCAAATTCAAGCCTAATTGTATATTTCATACCTCAATTGAAAATTTTAGGATTCTGAGAAAACTTTTGAGCAACATCAATTAGATCAGACAAGGTAAACATAGGCCATTGTCATAGTATTTGCATATATGTGATTACTGAATTTCACTAGTTCGAATGTTGCTTTGTATACCAAAGAAAACATTTTTGTGATTAACTTCTACAAAGATTTTAAAGTCACTTGAAGCTAATTAGTAGTAATGAATTCACTACATTGTGTCTTGTATGCATGGAATAATTGTGTGTGTACTGTACTTATTTTATATGTATCATTGTTGACTCAAATATGACCTTCAACTTAATGATTTGGTATTTATCTGATTTACTTATTATATGTACAAATATTTTTATGACATAGATGACATACTATAATAGGTCTAGTTCATGACAGAGATGGCTAACTATTAATTAGCCAACAACAATTCTTGTGATCATCATGATATAGCCCAATAATGCATTTTCTCTATGCCAGTAGATCCCATTTAAAAATTCTATGTTTACAAACTGTCCATCTTTTCAAAATCATACCCAATCACATACCCATCCATCTACCATCCAATAAACCCAACATTCTTTTGGCCATGAGCCTACTTCTACCGCCACTTCAACAGCTACTACTACTCTTAAAACTTCTCAGCCTTGTCAATGGGTCTCTCAACCAAATGAAGAAATCAATGACAAAATAAGATGAAGATTTTTCCAAAAGGAAAAGATTGAGTACTTGCTTTTTGTTGTTAATATTATAAAATAGAATTATAATACTATGCATTTATTTAATTTTTGGCATATTCTATCTAAACCATATTGATGTTATTCATGCCCTTTTTAATGTCATGATGAGTAGGTATAATTCACCGTATCATTCTTAGAAGGATATACCAATTAAAGCGGGAAATATGTGGTTTGATAAATTCAAAGTAAGTTACTTAAATTTTCAGGAAAGAAATTGGTATATACTTTTTTGTATACTTGCATGTAACTATAACTTTGTTTTACTTTTAAAAAAATTTGTTGGGATGATAAGCATGCTCATGAGATTAGGAGAGTTTTTAAGTTTCATAGGTCGTCAAGATTGAAATGAATGACTTATGAGATTCGCAAAAGTGGGGAACAACCTGTGTGGCTAAGCAAAGAAGTTTATGATGGTTTATATGCATATTGGGAGTTTGATAGATTCAAGGAGAAAAGTGCATTGGGCAAGACAAATTGAGCATCACCATTGGAGGTAGGTTCATCGATGCATCGTGGTGGATTAATCTCCATTCTGACAATAGAAGATGACTGATAATACATTTTTTGCATGTGAGTTTAGTTTACCTAATTAATAAACGTTATTTAAATGTATTTGGTAATTACTCATTCTATTTTTATTTGTATGTAGGCTGAAGAATTGAAAAGAGAGCCAATGATTGATGAATCATTTACATGCATCTACTTCAGGAAAAAAAGACTAATCTTTTGTAGATGAAATGTCAAAAGAGCCCTATGTAAGTGACCTGTTTTTGAATTTCTTTCTAATTGTCTTCTATGATTGAAATGACCTAAAATATTTAAATTTACCTTAATATGGGAAAAGTATTAAAAAAGACTTGAGTAGATCTAACCATCTACTCAAGGTAAAGGTACTCAAGGTAATGGAATATCACTTCCTCAACAGTCCATGCAAATTAAGATCAATATTGAAGTTACTAGAAAAGGAGAAGCAATCAAAGAAAAAGTTAAAGAAGAGGTTGAATTAGGTTGAGAAGAAACTAGACCAAACCAGTAAACAACTTTTTAAAACTACCAAACTTATAAAAACTTTATTGCAACAAATGAATTTTACAATTCCAGTATCCATCAATGTTGAAGTTGGAAAAGGAAGCAATAGTGGTGGTGGTGAAGATAGTGGTGAAGATGATGATGATGATGACGACGACGGTGATGAATAAGAGAATGAGGATGAGGATGGCGATGAGGATGAGGATGAGGATGATGTATGATTGTTATGTAAACAAGGTTTGACGGTGTCATATGTTTTGCTTTGTGTTTTGATTACTTTGAATGATGTAGAACAATTGTAATTTAAATTTGAATATTTTATACTAAACTACTTGTGTTGGAACTTGATTTGGTTGTTATGAAACTATGAGGTTTAGTTGTTTTGGATACGTAAAGATGTATTGTAATTTTGTAAATTCAGGGAGACGACCACAATACAAATATATGTTTCAAGCTATTGCAAAAAATCGATCACAAAAACGGTCGCACATTATTTTTCATCCTACTAAAATTGGTCACAAATACGGTCACAATGTAAGCAAAATTTTCAACAAAATTTGTTAAAAAAGCAGTAAAAAAAAAAAAACCGGCGGCCACGATCTCGGTCAAAAATTGCATGATTCAAATTATTCACAAAATCGATCACAATAACAATCTAGTTACAAATACAGTCACAAGTTGGTCTTAAGTCCTCACTACAAAAAAAGCCTTTTGAAAATCGGTGTCAAAAATAAAGTGGTCACAAATTCAATCGCAAACGGTGACTACACCGTCGGTCACAAATATGTCACAATCTGTGACCGAGTCGGTCACAAATCCAATTTTCGACCAAGGGTTTTGTGATCATTGTATTCAGTCACAACTTCGGTTACAAAAATCATTTGTGACCAATTTTCCTCTATTTGTGACCGCATTTTCGGTCACAAATGAACGATTTTCTAGTAGTAAAAGCGACAGTCCTGTCCAATTTCATTGGCGAGGTAGCAATTGTAAAATTAGAGAGATCTATTATATGCTAATATTTATATCGTACGAGAGATTGCTGTTAATCCAATTACCATTATGATGAGTAAACAAGGGGTCGCCTTCTTTTCCGAACTTGCTCCAAGCAAATCTCCAAATGTCATGAATGACATTACACGAAAGGAACAAATGATCATCATCCTCAATCTCTTAATTACAAAGAGGACAAAAGGGTTTGATTTGCATACCTCTTTTAAAGAGGGTTCCCCTTGTAAGGAGATACGCATGAAAAAGTTGCCAGAGAAACACTTTAAGCTTAACTATGATGTCCGAGTTCCAAATCCAACTAAATTCTCAAGTAAGTGAGTTTGCTACGTCCAATCCCTGGGCTGCCCAAGTTGCAAACTTGGTAGAGAAATCACCATAACCTAACAGTCCCCAGCAAATAGAGTAAGAGACTATGATGTAAAGGCATAGCAAGGATTAGTTGTAAACGATCATGGTCCACTAGCCTAAAAAGATTGGCAATATCCCACTCTCCACGCACCATGGTAAAATGAGATACCCTAAGAGGAGTATCAATTAAAAGAATGATTAGTGGGACAAAGCATGTTCTGCAAACTGTCATTAGCATACCAATTATATAACCAAAAATTAATATTGGCTTTATTCCCAACCTTGCATCTAACCCCTTCACATAACTAATAATGGTTTTTAAGGGTACACGTCCAAGCCGACAAATTTGATTGTTATGGCTCTGTTGTAAAGTTATCATCAATAGAATGATTTTTTGCATCTGTTCTATGCATAAACTTTGCCTATGGGATAGCTTCAGGTAAGTTTATTAAGGAAAGCACTATTAATTGCCTCCATCCTTCCTAAGCCTAGACTTCCTGCTTTTTTAGGTATGTAGATTTATCCCAAGAGACCATAGGTAGACCCTAGTTATCATTTGATTTTTTTTACTAGAAGAAATCTCTACTTATTCCATAATCTAATGATTTGTTTCTTTTGGTAGCTGAAAACATTGCATGGTGTGGGCAAATATTGAATCACGATTAGCCTCGATTAGTGTTTATTTTTCTTGGAAATGCATCCAGTTTTCCAAGCTCACAATTTGTTAATTCTATTAACTGATTCAAAGAAAGTTTATGTTTTTGGCTTGCCCTTAAAAATAGGACATCCAAGATACTTACCAAGATTGTCTTGATGGGTAATATTGAACACAGAAGAGACGACTTGTCGATCATGATTAGTTGCATTACTGGAAAATGCTAAAGAGGATTTCTAAAAATTAATAAGCTGACAAAAGTTATTTAGAATTGTATTAAGTTCTTGGCATGATTCTAAACTAGTTCTACAGAACAAAAGACTATCATTTATAAAAAGCAAGCATGAAATTTTATATGCTCTTTGAGAAATTTTGATACCTATTCCACATTTCTTTTTGGAGATCGTCTTTCGAAGGGCCATAGTTATGACCTCCCTACATAAAATGAACAGATAGGGAGATAGAGGTCCCCCTGTCAGATACTTCTAGATGGCTTAGAAAACACACACATAATTGTTAATGATAACAGAGTAAGAAACTATTGTGATGCATTTTTTAACCTTGGACATGGGCAATGATTTTATCCAAGATCGGTCTCATTTTAGTGACTAGAATTTTCAAAATGATTTTATAGAAGCTGTTACATAAGCTGATTGGCCGAAACTAATTAGTCATTGTAGGGTTGCTAACCTTGGGGATTAAAGCAATAAGCATATGATTAATCTACTTAAGAAGTTTTCCTTCTTGAAAGAAGTCTCTAATAGGATCATAGACTTTTGTGTGGATGATGTGCCAATAGTCTTGAAAAAAGGCAGCTTCAAAACCATTAGGTCTTAGGGCTTCATATTTATCCAATTGGGAAATAATGTCTTTAATTTCGAAATCTTGATTGGGCCTAATTAGCATTTCATTATCTTCTTCCTTCACCAATTTTGACAAATTTGTATTAAAATTGGATGCATCAGAAGAGGCTGATTTAAGTCTAGCTTAAACTCATTCACGAACATGCTTTCAACTTGGGTGGCTTCATCCACCCATAGTCCGGAAACATATGCTCCTACACAAATGTTCCTAGGCTTCACTTTTCTATCCTTTTCAAAGCAAGACAAAAAATGAGAGATATAGAGAGAGAGGAGTGGGTTTTTCGTTCAAGAGGTGGACTTAATCTAACTTAATTAAGGTTCAACTATAAGTAATGAAGTCCAAAGTGAAGATTAGGAAGCTACTTAAAGTCATGGGTGTTCTTAGGCTATACTCATATAAAAATTAGTTTTGAAGTAAAATGTTTTTCTCATTGTGTGCATGATTGTGAAATTGATTCTTATGCAAAATTATAGATCATATTTTGCCTCTTCATTAAAGAAAATGCCAAGTTTTTTACTATCTAGATTTATGTAACATTAGTTGGAGCTATAGTGAACATTTATGATGTTTGATATGTGTTTCGGAAGAAATTTACTCGAGGGTTGGTGACGTCCGAACTCACATGTGGGTAATGTGTCACTTGATCACACGAGCGGACATATGCTCCTCTCGATGACCTGCAAGAAGATCAACCTTGGGTGTTTTTCTCGAGGAAGGCCCCTTTGATGCTCAAGTTAATTATCTCAAAAAGAACTGTTAAAATAGATAAAGAATAAAGAGCAGAGAGAAAAAGAGAGTTTACTATTTTAGTAGAGTGTTTAGTGAAGTAATTAAGTTGTTAATAGCAAAAGTCCCCCAAAATAGGAAATGTTGGGATATTTATAGCCTTGGGGTTTGCACCCAAGGGTAGGATGTTAATTTCCCCACTCTGGGGATCAATTGCCATTATACCCCTCCTGCATCGTGCAGAGTCCCTGGTCCCTCTACCTAGACCTCATCCCTCTCATTGCCCATTGCTTTGCCCTTACTTTGCAAAAGACAAAGTCAAGCGCTATGCATATGACATGGTTATTCCTGAGAAAATGCAATTGATGTTCTATTCCTCCCTTCTTCAAGAGGTGACTCACTTCCAGATCGTCTTTGCCCTCATGGCCTAAGACTTGGCTGAGGCCCTAGAGAGGTTCCGTTGGGAGAGCTTCGAGATTTGGTTGGACACTAATAGTGACCGACTTGCTTGGTGCCTTCGATAAGAGGGGAACGCTACTAACCCGGTTGGTTGTGAAGGTGTTTCAAGTTCAGACTCATCGACATCTCCCTCTTATCATCCCATGGAGAGAGAGATCGAACCCTTGAATAAAGAATTGAGCGCTACCCGGGGGTGGAGAAGGCTACTACCAAAGGCAAAGGGCGAAGTTATTCCTAGGCCAAAGCCATACATCCCATCCGTTGACCGAACAAGGCTCCTTCTGAAAGAGAAGACGGGTCCTCCTTTGCCCTCAAAAGAGTTTGGCTTGGCCTTTTGGTCTTAATACCATACTACCGTCGGTCACTCATTTATTACTGATGAGTTGGAGCACTTGGGCACCCGTAACTTTATTTGTTTTGCTTGTAACGGGCGCCTATGCCCTTGTTTGATGTGTATCCAAGCCATGACATCGGTATCCTTGTTGTTGTTTTTGTTCGTCTTCATTGTTTACTTGATGTTTTCGTTGTCAATGAATTGCTGAACTTTACCAATTCAATTTCACATGAGCTTTCAATGTATCATGACTCATGGGCCATTTGTGTTGACGCTTTCACTTGTAGTTCTGATGAATTTATTTTAGTAATTTGACTCATGGGTAATGTGCAAAGATGTTTTCATGTTACCCTTTTTTTACTCTTGTTCAACAAGTCCTTTTTTTAAGAAGACGAATGGGGGATGGGTCACCTTCCTATTCGGTTAACCGAATGGAGGGGAGTCCCTCTTCTCCATTCGGATCACCGAATGAAAGAGGATGCCTCTCCATTTAGGTTTAATCGAATGGGATAGGTTCCTTACCTCTATTCAATTGAACCGAATGGGAGGGAGGAACTTTTCTCTTTTCGGACAAACCAAATGGGAAAGGATTCCTCTCCATTCGATTGATCGAATAAGCCCACTTTTCATTTAGATCATCGAATGGGAGAGGAATGGGAGAGGGCACCTCCCCATTCGGTTTGGACTGAATGGGAGAGGCTTTCTTCTCCATTCGAATCACCGAATGGGAGAGGGTACTTCTCGATTTGGTTTGAGAGAAAGGGAGAGGCTCATCTCTTCCATTCGGTTGAACTAAATAGGATAGGTTCCTTTCTTACATTCGGTTGAACCGAAAGGGAGAGAATACCTCCCCACTCGGCTTGACCGAGTGGGAAAGACATTTCTCCTCCATTCGGTTGAACAGAATGGGAGGAGGGAGCCCCTCTCCATTCGGGTCATCGAATGGGTGGGAATTTCCTCTCCACCCAGTCAGGTCCCTCCCGTAGGGCCCACCTTCATTTTTAGAGCCTTATTTGTCCTTTTTCTTTTTGGCTCATCTTGGATTTTAACATATAGAATTTTGTCTAATCTGAATCATCAGATTTTGGCACGTACTTTGACGTAATTCAGATTTATATATACATGCTTTACTGCCAAATAATTTTTCATTCTCATTCACCCGCCCTCCTTAAATTTTAGAGAGAGAAAGCTAGAGAGGGAAGCATTGAAAGAGTTACTCCCTTGCCTCGCCACCATCAAGGTATCCATCCTCCCTTTCTTTGCTTATCATTCTTGTAATATAGCTATGTCATCGTTTGCTTACTCACTAGGATAATCTTTTAGCCCCTCATCGGGCTCTGAGGAGGGTTTATTTAGCAATGACCTCGTTGACCCATGTCCAACCTCATCCCGTGAGGAAGGTGTCGACCCCTCAGAGGATTAAAAAAATAACTTTGAGTTAGACTTTAGGCACCCTCGAAGTCCGCTCGCAGCGATTCTGTTGCGGGATGTCCTTCGGGCCAATCCAAACTTCCTTAAGGAGAGCTCCAGCAGCTCTTTATCCCTTGACTCATACTCTTCTGGTAGGCCTGTGTCATATCTGTGGGAGGTATCCATAGCTAACCTGCTTCCTGTGCGCACTGCTAGCATAGGTATGTCACCCACCATTGTAGTTGAGGAGTTAGAATAAGATCCATCCCATTCCAGTGGCCATCCTAGGTCGGACCCAGAGGATGGGCCCGACTCCCACTATATTAATCTTTCCTTCCAGATGAACGTAAGAAAGTCATCAACTTTGAGGTGAAGTATTCTTTTCAAGGCAACTACAGATTGATCGTTTCCTCGCCTACAAATACCATAGATAACCCCTTCACTGGGATGTATAGGGGTGTACATTAAAGCCTTAGAGCATGGCCTTCGGTTTCTACTTCCTAAAATTGTCATGGTAATCCTTTAAATGTATGATATTGCGGTTGCCTAATTCGTTCCCAATGCCTGGGCATCTATTCTATCGTTCATTGCAACTTGCAAGCTTAAGCGTCTCGAGTGTACGACCTTGGCCTTCTCGTACATGCACATTATCCAACGCCACAATAAGATGTGTGAGGGAAAATGTTGATATCAGATAGTTAGCCGACATGGCTATATATCTGTCTTGGGCTAACCTTCCTTCGTCCACGGATGAAGTATAGGTTTGTTTACGTAAAGAAAATGAATGGGGACTACCCCATCCCGATCTGGCACAGGCAAGGCCCAAATAAGACATAGAATAAGCCTCGCACTAGTCCGGGGGAGAAGGAGATGGCCACCATAAGCTACTTTCGGCTTGTCGACTCCATTCATCCCTGGTCCGGGAAGGCCATTAAGGTTCCAGCCAACTGGCTCCCCCGAAGGGTGTTATTCAGCTATGGGTGCTTTCTTTGCGCCGCCGAGCTTAGTTCAGCTATCCGCTATGGTAACTTTTTTTCGCTTTGTTGATTTGATCTATTTTTTCTTTGCTAACATTACTCACTTTATCCTTGCTTCTTATAGAGGAAGCGATAGACATACTGCTCAACATAAAGGGCAAGCTACCCAAGGAAGAGATGAGGCACCTCGATGACGTAACGCGAGAGAAGCAGGTCAGGGAGCACATTATTCAGGGACCTTCCCTCAGTATGTTCTTCCCTTTGGCCGCGTAAGCCTAAGCTCACCAAACGTGTCCCTCCCCCGAAGTGTATGTCTCCCCCTAGTAACATGGTTGTCACCTTGGAATCGCATACCAAGAGTCAGGTACTAAAGCGGATAAAGACCCTGATGCGCCCCGGCAGGTCGATGGAGTGTCTTCCCAGCTCGCCGATGGTCCTTCCACGGGTGGGATGAATGGCAGGCTTCTGAAACTCCCTTTTACCAAGAAGAAAAGGCATCCTCCGAGGGTGGAGCTCTTTTCATTCTTTCAACTATGAAGGGAAAGTCTCATTACTTCAAGAGCTCGTCCAAAATGGAAGTTAGTTCTAGCCTTGGGCTCAGAACAGGTCCCTAGCACCCTAAAGGCTACTTAGGCCTACTTCATGGAGCTATGTATCCTTAGCATTTGCAACTCATTTCCTTCTTAGTGCTTCATCATAATCATTTCATTTCTCAGTTGTAGGGTGCAGTTCGCGCTTTCTTCACCCTTCATTTGGCTCTCAGCGAATTACCGAGGCAGAGCTCAACTCGCTTAGGGAATAGGCAAGGCACAACAAGAAAGAGATATAATCTCTTAAGGAAAGGCTTCGGGCCAAAGAGCCCAAGAACCAAGTGCTAGAACACCAGCTAAAGGAGCTGAAGCCCAAGTTGGAGGACGATAAGGTTTTGATGGAGAGGCAAGCCTACCAAGCTCAACTTGACACCGCCAACATTTCCTATGAGAAGAGACAGGAGGCCATGATGGACCTGATGGCGTGGGCTGCCCAAGAGTATGATGGGGCCGAGAGGAGTTCATGCCTGACGTGGAGATTCTCTTACAGTGGGTCGAGGTGATCAAGTTAAGGGATGCCAACGCTCATGCTCGGAGGAAAGAGGAGGCACTCCTAGAGATCACCTGCTCCTGCTCAGGCGTGACATCAGCTGCTCATCCATCCTCTCCTGAGTATGCCCCAGAGGGTCCACCTAAAGGTCTGCCGAGGCAGCCTATGCTGATGATGAGGCTACAGAAGATGCTGATGATGATGATGCGCAACCTTGGCTTTCCCTCTCCCCTTTACTTTGCTTTTCTCTAGTTTTCTTGCCTTTGTTCTTATGAACGATCGGTTTTCGCCTTGGGCCTTCGAGGCAAGGTTCTATGGACATCTTTCGCTTTGCTTTATTTACTTAGAACTCATGTTTGTGTATTGCAACACTGTTGAGCATTAATTTTTGATAAAATTTAAATTTGTCAAAATTAGTTACAAATTCAATATGAGCCTATCTATAAAGAGGTCAAAATTTGGACTCTAAACATTAGGCTTCTTGGTGAATTAATCATCACACATTAACCTTTCAAATTTTTTTTATTATTATTTTTTTGGGACTTCCAACCACAATTAAGAAGTGTGTGTGCATTTGATTTAAAAAATCTCAAGGAGATAATTTACTTCTTTGTCAGTTATTAACGTGGGCAAAGCCAAAACAAAAAGGGGAATAAAATAATAGAGGTTGAAACGTGCATCTCTACATATGAATAGTGAGGCATGAAGATTGCTTTTAATTAAGAAAAGAGGGAGACTTGTTGGTTTTCAGTTACTTAAGCAAGTAAATAGGAAGTTGAACCATGGTGGGTCGCCCTATGTTCTCCATAACCCCTTTTTTTACTACAAAAATAGGAAGTTGTGGACTTTGATTTTCACTATACAAGAGGAAAGTAGGGGGAAAAACAAAAGGGCCAACAAAGAACACCCAAAATTTTTTTTTTCTTTTCTTATAAAGGGCAGAGCATATAAATGGAAGGCCGTGAAGAGGAAGAACAGAAAATAAGATCTAAAGAGGTAGAAAGAGGTGAAATAGATATTAAATTCCGTCGGTTTTCAGAATTTAACAAGTTCAAAACCTGAAGGTAAAAAAGAGTGTAAAGGCATATGGGAACTACTTCTCATCATTTCCTTCCCATCCCTACACCTCTGCTCTGTTTTCATGACTGCCATGGGTAAAATGCTGTCCAAGGACCTTTAAAAATGGATTGTGGAGACAGTATGTACTACTAAGTATGAACTTTCATTCAAGTTTTAACCCAAAAAAATCAAGGGCTCTTGCTAGCTCTCGGTTCCTATCGGAACCACAAAATTGTAGATCCTACCGGAACCACAAAATTATAGATCTTGCTGGATCCTGAAATTCTACCAGCCCGCCGATAAAAAAGGACTCCCTTCAATTGATTAAATCATAGGTCTTTAGAAACGTTAAAAAAAATAATGAAGGGAGAAAGGGGGGATAGAGATTGGATTATTTCTAAGGATATTGTCGTCTTTGATGGGAACTCTACACAAATGATGGAAGTTCTACACCTTCCATTAAAACAAAGGGGGTCTCTGTTTCCATCAAAGTCAAGAAAGCAGGAGCCTTCCTTATAATTAAATTGTCCACATGCTCTTGAAATTGGTAGTTTGATTAAAATTTGTCAAATAAAGCATCTATACCTTCTGTTGAGTCTTAATGAAAACTAAAAACAGAGGAACAATAGGAAGATAGAATTGAGATGATGAAAGGGAAGAGCGGTATTTGTAAATCGTGTAGTCGAAACCTAGTAATAAAATGTTAATGACAAGGAATAAGACTCTTTTTTAAAGATCTTATAATCCTGATGTAACACGGTGTACTCAACCATTTTTTTTTTAAAAAAAAAAAACTCGTTTGCGTTTAACTCTATACAAGAAAAAAAAGGAAACGGGAGGATCGATGTTGTTCAGTCAAAATCATCTTTTGCTGAACCTGACATCTGAAAATTGGGTTGAATGATTTTCAATTTGTTTGATACTGGACAAAAGGATTTTTTACAAATTTGCAAAAATGGAGTTTTAATTTGCTCCAAGACATGAATCCCCACAAATCAAGTACGAAATACTTGGGTCTAACAAAAAAAAGAGATCAAATAATCAACTTTGATGTTGTATGGGAAATGTGAATGCTAGCTCAAAACAAGATGAATAAAGCACGATGGTGCTTTGCATGGAAATCGAAATGTTGAATAAGGTTATCTATTTTTTTCTTCTTTGTTTTTTAAAAAAAGGAGATTCTCAAGTTAACGTACAAGTTAAATTATTTCGGACATGCAAGTTAACGAAACTTGATGTACGGCAAGTCCACATAATTTGGATACATAAATTGACCGTGGATGTAAATCATTTTTATGCATCTACTTGAATAAAATTAGCAGGGGGAGTAAAGCACGTTTCTAAATATTCTACTAGAATTGCGGTGACTTGATTCTAGTAAGGACATATAGGAAGCTCGATATAAAATTTCGGGTTAATTCTAAATCGAGGTCCTCAAACAGGCTTAAATCGACACCGTCCTCTTCACCAAAAGTTAATTTTTTCGAGTTGATTGCACTTTGCCTGCTTAAAACGACGAAAAACCAAGCCTTACAAAATAGAAACCGACATCGTCAAATTTCCAAGTCCAAGAAATGGACCAGAAACCATTATTCGTTGCCCCCTCTTTTACGAAAGACAAAATTATAATCCTGCAACCCTTGGTTACACATTGCGTAATCAAAAAAAAAAAAAAAACCAAAAACCAAGCTACACAAAAAATTGTATTTTTCTCATTTTCAAAGTCCACCAAAATGGACAAAACCCGAGCCAAATACACAAACAAGCTCACCAAATTTCCCCCCAGGATGCAAGCTTGAAAAAATATTTTTGGGTCCAAAATCTATGTCGATTTGATTCCATTAAGGGTACGTCGAAAACCCACAAACAAATTTCGGGTGCAATCGCAAGTTAAAGATATTAATGGATTGACCTCAATCGAGGCTAAGTCGGTAAATAAAAATTGTGAAATTGCTAAAAAAACAACTTAGCCATGAGTTAAAAAAAATCCAAATATCAAAATTAAATCAAAATTACGGTCATTTTTTAGGCCAACATAAATAATTAAAATCACATCAAATGATTATTAATTACGGTTGGTTTGATCCTCTATAAAAGAGGTACAGTTGGTTTAATCCTCTAAAAATCCAAATATCAAAATTAAATCAAATAAAATTTTAAAAAAATACGATTGATTTGATCCTCTATAAAAGAGGTACGTAGGCAGTTCACGATAAAAAAAGTGAGTGCAACCCAAATTTCAACTCAAGTAAAATTACGTGCTTCCTAACCTGCACATGAAGAACGTGTACGTATAAAATCCTTCCTAGAATGTGCCTATACAACCATTATCTGATGCAATTAAGCTTTGGATACTGGCAATTCGACATTTAAAATACATTAATTGTTGACCCAAATTATATATGCATGACGAAACTAAGAAAGAAATTATAACAGAATGAATCAGAATCAAAAGGCAGTCTCTCGAGAGGAGAACATAATTAAGGAGGTTTATCCTCTTGAATATGGTCGTACTCAAAATAAACCAATGTATATTTTTTTACCTCTAAAAGTTGTGTTGTGCATTTGTATTTATTTATTAAATTTTTGCTCAGTAGACACCTTATGTGGTTTGCGTGTATGACATTCCTTGTATAGGGATGCTTTATTTTTTATCGTATCTTTGCACTTCTTGCTATCGCTATACATTGATGCCATGTACCGAATGACTTGTGTTGTTTATCAATTTGGGGTTACCCACCCCTCAAGGGCTAAAGGGGCTTTGCTTTGGTCCCTGCGAGAGGGGAATGACAAGCGTAGTCTTGTCATACATTCATCCCTTAGGCCCTAGGGGCTAAAGATGCTCACATGAAGAATTCAGTACTAAGACCAACACTCTACCTCCCAGGGCCTACCATGGCGCTCATGGGCCCAGCGTGTCATAGGATCCAACCAAATTGTGATGTTTAGCTAGATACCCCCTTGAAGAGGGTCCTTTCATTCCTGTTGCCAACCATGACATTCGTGAGTTAAGATCGGGCACCAACCAAACGGGCTGCATCCTTGTATTAACAGATCATTTAACCAATCTATTGTGCTTGGTTAGAACCATCCGCTAAGGGGGTAGGATGAGTTCAGATGTAAGACCGACATCCTGTCATTCCCATTACCTATCATGGTGTTTATGGGCTAAGTTCAGATACCAGCCGAGTGACCTGATCCTTACTTCAGTGTATTGTTTAACCAAACTATCGCACTTGGTTAGACCCATCCCTTAAGGGGGTAGGACGACTCCGAATGCAAAGTCGACATTCTATCGTTCCCATTGCCTATCATGGCAATCATGGGCTAAGTTTGGACATCAGCCGAACGAGCTGATTCTTGCATCAGCATATCATTTAACCAAACTATCGCGCTTGGTTAGACCCCTCCCCTAAGGGGGTAGGACGAGTTCAGATATAAGGCCGACATTGTATCGTTTTCATTGCCTACCATGGCGATCATAGGCTAAGTTTGGACACCAGTCAAATGCGCTGATCCTTGCATTAGCATATCTTACTGTTGGGTTTGTCGTTAAGTTTTACCGTTTCGGTGGGCCTATGTTCTCGCTCTAAGCTCCTATGCCCCCAAACACAACGACAATCAACTAAAATTAGACTCATGAAAATAATCATTCGTTGACATTCATAGATGATAACTTTAGGGCCAACTGGATATAAAACTGACATGCTAAAGTGAAATAGACCTTTCTTTTATGCAAACAGACAACTACCTTCTACTCATATCATATGTAGTATCTCCTAAGATTTTCGAGTGCCATGTCTTTGGCATCCTATTTCTTTGAAGGGTTGAGAGGCGAAATGTACCAGGACGTACTTCCTCAACGACCATGTATGGTCCCTCCCACTTGGGTGTAAGCTTCCCTTGGATTTCCCCCTTTCTGGTGACCTGTATTTTTTATAGGACCAAGTCTCCCTCCCTTGAGGGTCTTTACTTGACCTCAATATTGTAAAACCGGGCCATCCTAACTTTCGCGACCTCTTTTCTAAGATAGGCATCTCTCTTACCATGGGTAATAAGTCAAGTGCCTCCCTTAGGGCCTTGTTGTTAATATCTTCCTGGAAAGTAGTGATTCGATGGGTGTGGATAGCAACTTCCATCGGAAGCACCGCCTCGGATCCATAGACGAGCAGGAAATTGCTCTACCCAGTAGCGCTTTTCTTAGTTGTCCAAATGACCCATAGGATGGCCGGGAGCTCATCATCCCATAACCTCTTTATGCTATCCAATCTCTTCTTGAGCCCGTTCAGGATCTGCTTGTTAGTGGATTCGGCTTGTCCATTGGTTTGGGGTCTAACAACGGCTGTGAACCTTATTTGGATGCCATACTCAACGCAATAGTCTTGTACTTTATCGGCATCGAACTGCAGGCCATTGTTGAATGCCATCACTCTGGGGATCCGGAACCTTGTTATGATATTCTTCCTATGAACTTGCAAACCTCTCTCTCAGTGATGGATACTACCGCCTCTGGTTCCATCCATTTGGTGAAATAATCCACCATGATGAATAAGAACTTGCATTGTTCTGTTGCCTTTGGGAAATGACCTAAAATGTCTATACTTCACTTTGCAAAAGACAACAAGGACTGCATTATTATCAATGGGGTGGATGGCTGGTGGTGTAGGAGGTGAATCGCTGATAGTTGTCCCATTTTCTAATGATTTCAATTGCATCCAATCGAAGTGTGGGCCAATAATAGCCTGTCCGCAATGACTTTACAGCCAAACTTCATCCCCTAATACGGGATCTATACTCACCTTCATGTATTTCGGCCAAGATCTTCTCACCTTCTTCCAGGGTGGTGCTTCTTAGGAGGGGATGTGCCAAAGCCTTCTTGTAGAGGAGCCCATCATACAGCAAGAACTATTCAAATATCTTCTTAATACGGCTGGCCTCCTTGTAGAGGATCACACGAGGGGCTCCATCCATGTCTTGCTCTTATTATTCCAAACCAATTCCTTGGCATCAATTGTCCGCTCTGATAAGATTCCCAATGAATGCTTTTGGGATATGCATTCGGGGACGTACTGGCAAGCTTCGACAAGGCATCAGCTTGTCAATTCTTCGATCTAGGTAAATGTTCGATCTCAGCTTTTTTGAACATGGAGGATCTCTCCTTTACTTTAGCTAAGTAAGATATCATGGCTGGATCGCGAGTTTCATATTTGCCTCTTACTTGACTCACTACCAGTTGGGAATCAGAGAAAGCCTTTAAGTATCCCACCCCTAGAGCATTGCAAATATCCGTTTCGACCAATTGGGCCTCATACTCAACCTCGTTGTTGGACGTCTTGGACGTAAACTTCAACGTGTGCTCGTACGATTGCCCTTCGGGTGACACCACGATCATCTAGCCCCACTCCCCATATTGGTTGCGAATCCATCCATGTATAGCGTCCATACCTTGTTAGTTGCTACCCACATCTTGGGGCTTATCTGGGATTGAGCATTCGGCAATGGACCCAGCAAGGGCTTGAGCTTTGATTACTCTCCTTGGTTCATAGTTGATGTCATAGGGTGCCAACGACATCCCACTTTAACATTCTTCTAGAGCTTCTATACCTCTCAAGGGTGTTTCGCAATGGCTATTCGTTCAAAACAATACGGTACAACTCGAAGTATGGATGCAACTTCCGACTCGCATTCAGCAAAGCATATGCATAGTTCTTAATGAGGGGATAACATTGTTCGGTGCCTAATAAGATGTGGCTAATGTAGTAAACTGACAATTGTTGTCCATCTCTTTCTAACAGTAGCACCGTACTCACCGCATGATTAGAGACGATAAGATATGCCACCAGCGGTTCCCCTATAGTAGGGCTTACCATCCGAGAGAGTCTTCTTAAGTATTCCTTGAGGCTGTGAAAAGCTTCTTCGGCCTCCTTATCCCAGCCAAAGCACGTTTTCTTCTTTAGGACTTTGAAAAAAAGGAAGACATTTATCAGCTAATCTTGGCATGAACCTCCCGAGCACGGCTATGCAGTCAGTAAGCTTTTGTACCTCCTTCACGGTTGTTAGAGACTTCATGTTCAGCATTGCCTTAACGTTGTTAGGATTTGCTTCAATGCCTCTTTGATCGATCATGTATTTCAAATTTTTTTTGGGATTTGACTCCCAAAGTGCACTTCTTAGGGTTGAGGTTCATCCCGTAATGCCTTAGTATCTTACAGCTCTCACTACGTCTCTCACATGATCGATTTATTTGATAATCTTAGTGATCGTATCATCAACATATACTTCCACTGTTTCCCTATGAGTGCCGCAAAAACCTTTTTTACGAGGCACTGATAGGTAGCTCTGACGTTCTTCAACTCGAATGACAGCATGTTGTGATAGTACAAACCTATGTCATGAACGAAGGCCATCTTTTCTTGGTCTTCCTTGGCCGAAGGAATTTGGTGATAGCCCGAGAAAGCATCCATGAAGCTAAGAAGTTCATGACCAGCTGTAGAAACGACTAACTTTTTTATCTTCGACAATGGATAGCTGTCCTTAGGGCATGCTTTATTCAAATCAGTGAAGTCGACACACAGTCTCCATGTCCCATTGGGCTTCTTAACCAGGACGAAGTTCAATACCTACTCGGGGTATTGATATTCTCTTATAAATCACACTTCTAAGAGCTTTTGGACTTCGGCTGCGGTAGCCATACTCCTTTCTGCCCCCAAGTGCCTTTATTTTTGAATGATCGGCTTGTGACTTAGATCTATGCATAGTTTATGTTCCATTACATTGGGGGATACGCTTGGCATTTCGGAAGGATCGAATGCAAACATATCCTTATATTGCTCCAAGAGTTTAGTGGTTCCATCCTTTATTGTGAGATTGAGATCCTTACAAATCTCAATGGTTCGGTCCGGGCAACTAGAGTCTAAGGGTATGGGCACCACTTTAGAGGTGGGTCCATGCTCTTCCGCTGAGCTAAAAATAGTACCATTGTTTATGTGGCCCCCTTATTTCTCATCGTGTTTGGTCGAGACGTCTTGCCTGTGGGGGGTTCTTTTTTCCTTCCCAAGGATTTCAAACTCACATAGTAGCATTCCCTTGCCCTCTTCTGGTCTCCATATAAATTTTCCACCTTTCTGTCATCCAGTTCGAACTAGATGAGTAAAAGGTGAGGTGCCATAATAGCTTTCTTTCCATGTGTGGTTTCAACTCTCTGGTAGCCATGGCCTGGCTGAGCTTTCAGATATGAGCTTTTCGGTATTCGGCGTTCCATTCCTTATCATCAATCCCTCCAATGGTGGGCTCTATAATATCTGTGTTACGGTTAGCCACATTGTCTTTCTTCCCTTACGGGTCGCGATGATCACAATCCCCACCTCGTCCCCTTCTCAGGATGTGGTGGAGGTATCTCTGATTAGCCTACTCGCGGAGGGCTTCCTTGAGTTCATGGTACTCAGAGGTAGTGTACCCGTAATCCTTATAGTATTCACAATACTTGCTCTTATTCGTAAATTTTGTTGGAGTTTCTACGGGCTTAGGGTGGCTTAGCATGGGTTGGCCTTTAATTTCCATGAGGATGTTCCGATGGGTCATGTGGAAACGCCCAACTGTTTTCTCATCCTTCCTGGGATACTTGTCTATTTGAGGACCCTTATTCTCTCTTCCTCTTTTCTAATTGTTTGGCCGGATAAAGTCATCCCTAGTGCATATTTCTGTGGCCTGTATGAAATCTTGAGCCCTTCTTAGGGCTTCTGCCAATCTTGTTACCTTACTCTGAGCAAGGAAAAACTTGAACCTTCCCAGGAGCAATCCGTTAAGAAAACTGTGTAAGCCACCCAATCTTGCAAATTTGGGATCAGGACAACGTCATGGTTGAACCTTATTACATATTCCTTTAAGTTCTCTCATCTGGTTGCCGAATCTTGGCAATTAAGATGAATGCTGGTCTTCCTTTCTCTCCTGCTCGCTACAAAGTGAGCGCTAAACAACTTAGCCAATTAGAGGAAGAAGGTAATGCTCTTATTGGGGAGTCCATTGAACCACTTTTGTGCAATCCCCTTCAACATGGCTGGGAAATAATGATAGCAAGTTGCATCATCAACATCCTACATGTACAAATGTGCCTTATAGACATCTAGATGATTGTCAGGTTGACAGTTCCATCAAAAGGATCGATTGTTGGCATCTTGACATTCTTGGAGCATGCGCCTAGATAATTGCTTTACTGAACGGTATTGAGAAGGAAAGCAAGGATCTTCTTTTCGAGGAGCCCCCAATCTAAAGTGCAGGAAGCCTAGGATAGCGCAGCTCAATCACCGAAGGCAATCCGCAATGCCTGGAAGATACCCTTTGCTTCTACCCCCTCTTGGCACTGGCTGTTCGGAGGGGGGATGAGTGTTGCAAAGTACTCGAGCTACCATCGGGGTTCTTCCCATGGACCTTACTGGCGAAGGCTTCTTTCTTCGAAGCCCCCACCTCCAAGTAACGGGGGCAAGAGAACTCCTCGTACTCCTCGCACCATCCGGCTTCCTGAGTCTTTGATGTGTAGGGAGTTGTAACAGACTAGGAGGGAGCGACATTGATGTGGATTTTTCGAAGAGCTTGCTTGGCTTCAATGATTCTTCTAATATCTCTGGCTTGCAAAGTGCTCGCATCCCTTTGAGTGTGTCGAATAGGCTCGAGGTGATGCTCAGTGGTCTTCATCTTTTCGCACACTCCTTGGATCATTGCCTCTTACACTTGCTTTAGCGCCCTCCTAACTGGTTTGGTGTGACGAATTGTTGAGCAGGAGAGTGATCGATCAAATTTTCTCCGCAGCTCTGGGCCGGAGAGGTGTCGTGCCTCCTGGGGGGTCCTCGGTGACCTAACGCTTTTCCTTATCTTCTTACTTTGACGCTTTTGATCGAGTGTCAACCATATTACAGACACGTCCCCATAGATGGCACTAATTTGTTTCAAAAGAAACTTATTTGAGGGGTAGTAATGCCTGGACTTACGTGTAGCTGATGTGTCATTTGATCATGCGAGCTGACGTATGCTCCTCTCGATGACCGCACGAAGATCGACCACAGGTTTTTTTCCGAGGAAGGCCCTTTCGATGCTCAAGTTAGTCTGAAGAAGAACTATTGAAGCAGATAGAGAATAAAGAGCAGAGAGAAAGAGAGTTTACTGTTTTAGGAGAGTGTTTAGTGAGGTAGTCAAGTTGTCAATAGTAAAAGTCCCCTAAATTAAGAAATGTTAGGGTATTTATAGCCTTGGGGGTTGCACCTAAGGGCAGGATGATAATTTTTCCACTCTTGGGGTCAAATTACCATTATACCCCTCCAACATTCTTCTTCCTTCTTTGAGATCAACTCTGACCCCCTTGACTTCATTAGTGCCACATGTCACATTTCTATTGGAGGAGTTACTAAATATCCCAATCAATATGTAAATGTACACTTGACATGAAATTTGATGAATTAAAAATATAAATTACATGCTTTTAATTACTTAGGATGTGAAACCTTAGATTATATAATTTGTCATGTTGTTGAAAAATCAAATTGTTAAGTATATGCTATGATGTTATTGTTGCACAAATGGAGCCCTAATGAATATTTAAGATGGTTGATGTGCAAATGTAGCTTTCGCTTGATCTTGATAAGTTAGAATCATTGTTTATGGTTTAATTTATTTTAAATGTGAAATTTAGATTATGTCGTTGAGATCCATGCTTTAATACTTCTATCCTACGTTGTCTTACACAAACTGTGGTATTATTGAATATATAAGGAGTTCATTGATAATTGCAGATTGACATGATTTTGGATGAATTTTTAATGGTTAATTACATGCTTAAATGACTTATGTACGTGCTAGAAAATTGAAAATAAAAAAAGAACTCTGAATTCAAACCGATATACGGAGATCTAAGAATTCTCTAATTGATAGTTTTCCTCGTGACCTTGCCAATGGTTATCCTCGGAGCAGAACTCCTGCCGAACATATGCGGATCTATGTTATGGATTGGGGTATCCATGGACATTTTATGCTAGTATATATGGACACTCCTAAAATTTAAAGTTTAATATATGGACACCCCTGTTCTGTATGTCTAGATCCGCCACTGCTGTTGGAAAAGAAGAAAATTCAAAATAAAATGTCATATATTCGTAGAACGGGTTTCTCTTTCTAGTAGAATCCGTATAGGTATTTTTAAGTTACATTTAAATTACATATAAAAAGGATATCAGGCTTTGTTTTGTTGTCTTCTACCTATCTAACAGTACAGAGATGCAATCTTTTAGAGCTACAAAAAATTGCTTGAGGTGTCCTTATGATGTTCAAGTAAAAATAAGTTCCTATGTTCAAGAAAAATGGTTCAATGACTGATATGTAGCACCCACCGGCTAATGTCATAATTATTCCTATGATATTTGAGAAATATGGAGTACTATGGTCTTCTTCCTTAATAGATATGGAGTTAATGGGGTTAGATTCCCAATAAATTTAATCCCTCTAGATGACCCCTTCATAAAAGCCAGAGAATATGGGATGGTGGCTTCCCCTATAGAAATCCCTGGCTACATTATCCATTCTTTTCAAGTCCAACTAAGTTTTAAAATGTATATTTAAAGGGATCCACTGGATTCTAATATCTCATGATGGTCTAACAAGATCCCCAAAAAATAAAAGTCTGTATATTGAGGTACATTGCGCATTGATTCAGTACGAACATGAAAAAGGCAAACCAGCTCATTATCTTGTTCAACTAATTGATCTAAATGATCATGATGATCAATGACAACAATAGTTTCAGAGCGACAAGAAGTAGTTGGTGATCTTACTTTAGAAAGAGGTATTGGTTTTTACAACATTTATCATCAAATGTGGGAATTGATTAAATAAGGAAAAATATTAATGCATTGCAAAAATACTATTTTCATTTATGATAATGATTTTAACAAGTATGTGAAGATAGAATGAGTTACTTCAGAAGATGTCTTTGATTATCTCTTTCATGTTGAAGCTGAAAAATTCCTGTCGAAAAAGAAATGAGATATCTACAATGGTTATTTGAAAATGCAATCCAAAACATCTTAAACTTGATGAAGAATTTGATGATTATTAGGATAATAAAACATTATTGGAGAAGAAGGCAAGCATAATTTTAATATGGATGACTAGTCTTGTCAGCATTCGGTACTTTGAATGTTTTGAAAAAAGTTATTGCATCTTTATAAACTATCTTATCAAGTGTCAAGTCTAGTAAAATAATGCAGCCTACTGTAGCCATATGAAATTAACATTATATGTACCGTATCGATTAGTACTTTCTATGTATTTCATCTTCTCTATAAAAGAAGAAGTTGATTATCGTGATGGACACGATCATTTGAGCATATTTGAGTAAAAGGGAAGTCAGATTTTTTCATTTCTCTATGAATAAGCTTATCTGATAATCTTAACAGTTTAAGTCCCTCTTCAATCCTTCCATTATAATATTTTTACTTTCCAACTTTCAATAAAAGAAGTTTCCCAGTAGAGAACAATTGAACCTTATGTCTTCAATATCATAATTTCTTGACTAAAGTTCTATTATCCTTAAAAATATAAAAACTTGATTAGTGCTTATGGTTTACTGTACAAAATAAAACAGATTTATGTTGTACCTGATCTAAGGAAGGTGGGTTGAGATCAGCAATATTTGTCAACTGGAAGTTGGAGGAACGCCATGGTCAAGCGTCCACTAAGTTCTTATCATGGGCAATACTCTCCATTTGAGCTTTATTATTTTGCTAAGTATAGCAGGACTATAATTGTAGAGAGTATAATATTTATGATATAAGTAGTATATTGTAATAGTTAGCACCAGTAAAATCATTATAAGGAGTTTAGAGATTAAAAACAAGCTTTTTTTATTTAAAAGTCCCAAAAATTATAATATTTGCACCTATCACCTCATTCTGGGAAAAAATATAAAATTCAACAAGTTTAGGGTCTAATTTGAAATAAAAAGTCCCTAGAAATCATTTTCTCGTATGATATCGACCCCTGCAAATTAATTTATCTAGAATAGTGAGTACCTGAAAATACATTAAATAAATGTGGTCCACTAAAATTTATTTCCGTAAAATAGTAGGTCCCTAGAGTCACAAATTGGTTGTTTAGGTATTAACACAGTAGTATGAAGATGGGGGACAAAAAATCTTTACAACATTTTGTAATATCCTATTCTCTCAAGTTTACTTTGAAAAATAATAGTAGTTTGCAATAGAAGTAATGACGAAGTTACTGACATAGTTCATTTAAAATATTTAGCGTCACTTCTAATAAAAATAAAAAAATACTTTGTTTAATATTGGGTTACTATTTACTAAAAAATATAAAATTGTTTTAATTAATTCGTATATCCATTCCAACGTAATACAACAGTGTAGCAAGTGATAAGTGCTAAATTTTTAAAATCTGTCAGTATTAATGCAAAATTAAAGGTTACTCCTGCATTTAAAAGGATCTTTTATCCCAAGTAACTAACACCACATGACATGCTCTAATTCAGTAGTCTCCAACCCTAACCAGTCAGCCAGCAAAGCACTGTCCCTGGTCTAACAATCACGTAAGCCTTATTGGGCCTTGCCCAATTGACCACTTAGCGTGAACATACTCTCACTTAGACAAGCAAGCATATGTCTGTACATTGGCCTTTAGCCTACTGACTTGCCCAACCTTTAATTTAGTCAATCTAGAATCTGACACTGAAGAAGTGTGAGGACATTTTCAAGTTTGTTGATTATAGGATATGATTCCACAATAAAATTACTTAAGATGTTTGAAAAGTTTCATTAGCAACTTCGCCTTAGTTAGGCTCGGTCAATGTGGGGGATCAACCCGTAGGTCAAGCTTCATTCATGCAAGCATCTTCACTCTAGCAGTAAAAGGGCATTTCATCTATGCCCAACAGAAAGGATGTCTATCAAGTTTCAGACTCAAGAATAATCAAACTTGTATATACGTCGAACTTCCAGTCATCAGACAACTAGGCTCAGGAGAACTTGGCTTTGGGTTGTCGAGCGATCAAGTTTAGGAGGATTGGGCTGCAAATTAATCTCATCATTCGTCCTTGTCTAGACGATAGCGAAGAGTTCGGTGTCCGATCATCAAGTGACCAAGTTCAAGAGAATCTGGCCACAAATCGATCTCATCATCCATCCCTGCCCCAGTTATCAAGTGACAAAGCTCAAAAGGGTATGACTACAGACTGGATTTCATCACTCATCATTGTCCCAACAAAAGCAGACAATTGGACTTCTGGTATCAGGTCACCAAACTCAAAAGGGTCTGGCTGCAGACTGATTTCATCATCCATCTCAATCACGACAAAAGTGGGCCAACCACCAGCCTTCAGGTGATCAAGCAACCAACTTTAGGCAATGTCATTAATTAGGTTTGGAAATAAACTTAATTTAGGCTCAGTCAAAATAAGGGCTAACTATAGATGTCTAAAAGTGGCTTCATATTGTTACAAAAAGTTCAATGATGAAACTTAAGATCTAGCCCATGTTTGGCAAAGAGCTTTTTGGATTTAAAAAGAGCTTTTTGGAGGTATCAGCTGGTTGACTTTGATCAAAAAGCTCTTTGGGGTGTTTGGTTGATTAGCTTTTTAGATTAGCTTTTTATACCCAAAAAACTCGTTTACAAAAAGCTCTTTGGGATAGCTTTTTGAGAGAGCTTTTTGATATTTACTATTATAATGACCATACTAACCTTATAATTTAGACAAATTTACATTACATGTCCTTCACAAATGATATTCCCGAATGTTGGATGCTTATATTTTAAATTTTTCAATTTATTTTTTTTTTTTTTGGGACAAGAGTTGTGGATGGTCATGATGTTGAAGATAGTGCTTTTAATTTTAATACTTTCTTAATTTAACAAATAATTTATGTTAGTTAGTCTTACATTATATATAAATATTTTTTATATCACATAATTTGAATTGCTATTAAAAAAGATAACATTTAACATTAAAAATATATTTTGATAATAAATACTAAAATTAGAAAAAAGTATAAATATAATTTTATATATCACATAAATCTTAATTCATAATTCATATCAAAAAGAAAAATAAATATCCAATGAAAAATTGTTTTGGTAGAAAAATAATGAAATTGAGTAATGGGTATAAGTAAAATTTTATCAAATAGCTTTGTTAGAAACAGCTAACTTCACCAAACACTTTTTTCACAAACAGCTACTGCAATAAGCTAAGTCAAACAGCTAATACAATCAGCTAACAGCTAACAGCTAATGCAATCAGCTAACAGTTAACAGCTAACAGCTAATTGCCAAACAGGGACCTAGTCTGTACGTTTGGAACCTTGACAAAATAAAAATTAGATTGTGAGCACGCGTTAGATAGATTTCCATGTTTGAAAACCTGACCAGTTTCCAAAATGGAAATCCAATCAGTTTTGAAAATGGAAACTCGGTCAGTTTTCATTTGGGAAATCCACTAGTCATTAGAAATGGAAACCCTACCAGTTTCCGAAAATGAATATCAACCTAGTTTCCAAAATGGTGAGTTCACCGGGTTCCTCATGGTTTTTTTGCCGTCAACTTGATTGGATGTTCCTGTCTAGGAACTTGATTGCCATCGAATCTACCTCAAGTTTTGTTTTAAAAGTGAAATACAATAAGGCATTCACTAATAAGGTTTTTCGGTTAATAAGGGACATATAATATCTTGTAGAATGTTATCTAAAACGGACAATGTTTTTTTCTCTCTTAAGCCACAATGAATGGGGATTGCTCCTACAATTAAAGGGAAGAAAATGAGACCGAAAAATTAAAGCAGAGAGTATAAAATATAGAGAGTGTTATGTTGACCAAGTTTTTGCTAGGTTTCAAGTCAATTAGGTGGGTTAACTCGACTGTCTCTTTCTCTTCCCATCTTTTTCCCATTTTTTGATTTAATTTTATATTTTTGAGAAAGGGGTGTAATTTTTCTAATTAATTTGGCACTCTACCCACTGTAAATGTTTAATTTCTTATTTTCTTTTTCCTTTTATTTGACATATTAATCTTCATTGTAATTTATTAATTTGCATTGCTGCAACTAATGTACTACATGCTTTTTTCTTGCAGTGTAACGATTTCTATTCTCAGGTTTGATTAATAAACGTTATCAATGATGACGGGCAGTTTCGACATGTACCCCATCTCGATGTCATACCTTCATCTCCAAATCCGGATCTTTTGGTTCTAGCCAATGGAGTCGTATGTTTCTCACGTTAGGGATTATTCAAAAATCTTGGAAAATTCAAAAGAATTCAGAAATCCTTGGAAAACCTTCTTCTATTAAAAAAAAAAGATAAAAGGGGATTTGCCAAAGATTTCTGAATAACATTACTATGTCCCTTCAGTTGCCTATACAGTTAGGGCTTGATAACTGGATATTTGGATCTACATTTCAGCATGAATATGTAATTAATCAAACCGTCAGGCTTGAGATCAAAATCAGAATTCGAATGCTCACTAGGAGGCAGATGTCAACAAGGGATCAAAGGTGGATAGCACAATTAATATGAAAGAAAACTTACTAGCCTTAAGTGGATTAGGCTGTGATTTTTGGATTTAACTATGTAAGTGTCACCCTGTACAGTTATCCAAGTCTGCCATACGTACTTTTGGGTGTTCGTAAGACCGCAAGAATTATGACTAAACCTTATCCAAAATTTTAACATTTCGATTTCAACTTTTAAATCAAGGAACCAACCCCAAATTTTTCTTGCCACCTTCATGATCTAATCACTAGAATAATCTACCCGCATCATATATAGCTATATTTGTTTGGTGTTCTTATTCCAAAGTCACCTAATAGATGATTGAGTATCGGCCCGATGTAAATTAAACTATTGTCAGACCTTTATTTTTCGGAATATTAGTCATCAAAGACCTTATGTCATGCACCCCTCTAGAATACTCTACAATACCCTAGATTTCTCTAGATTTCTCTAGAGTATGTCCTAGAGGATTACGAAGGGTTCCACACAATTCCACACTTGTGTAGAATCCTAAATATTTATATAGAATATTTCGGAAGTGTAATAATAACCGTAGGATCAAATAGATCTCCGTCATTTATTGAGGAGGGGGATGTATATATAAACCCCCAAGGGGACTCATTTGTAACCAAGCCATTGAAAGCATTTCAATGTGCAATACAAAACATTCTCCTAAACTCTCCACACTCTCTTGAGCATGCGTGTGCTTATTTAGCTTCTCAAGTCTAAGTTAGCTTCACTTAAGACTTACTAGCAAACTAAGAAAGGGTCCAGATCGAGTGAGTTTGCTAGCACAACACGGGCATGAGTTTGACTGAAATTATCAACCCATAACAGTTGGTAGCAGAGCTTGGTTCTAGTTGGGAGATCATGACTTCAAGCTTAACCAATGTCAACCCTCAACAAGGTGGCAAGAAGGGCAAGGACATGATAGGCCTTGTTTGGAGAACAGCTTGCAAAGATCAACACCACCATGCCAGCCCTAACTGGTAGGGTGGATGACATAGATAGATGCATCGAAGAGCTCAAGTCCGATGGGGACATGGAAGAGCTTTGTGGGGAGATGCAAGCATCTATGACCTCCATGGTGGCCGACTTCAAGAAGGAACTTCAAGCCCTTCAAGCATCTGAGGCCGCTAAGGATGGCTTGCAAGGCTAAGGTTGAGGTGTACAAGGCAAGGGTCGAGGCCTTTAAAGCACAAATCAAGCTGTGCATGGCAACGGTGGCTAATAGTGGGTCCGTCCATGTACCCACCACTCAAAAGGGGAATGCCCCAAGACCTCCCACCTTCCATGGAGTTAGGAATGTAAGGGCGATCGACAGCTTCCTATGGCGACTTGAGGCGTACTTCAGGACAATGGGCATCGAGGATGATGCTTAAAAAGTGAGTAATGCTGCTCTGTCACTTAAAGACATTGCTCTTGTTTGGTGGCGTCGTAGGTGTGACGACGTCCGTAGGGATCCAATTCTATCAACACATTGGATGAGTTCAAGAGGCAACATAAGAAGCAATTCTATTGCGAGGATGCCGAAAATGAAGCAAGGGCTAAGCTAAGACGTCTCCAACATAAAGAGGATCACGTCTGGAAAAAAATCAAGGAGTTCCAAGAACTTCTCTTGGATATTTCAAGCATGGGGGAGCAAGATGCAGTCGTTTGCTTCGTCAATGGCCTGTGTGGGTGGGTCGAGATTGAGCCTCAAAGGTGTGGTGTGCAAAACCTCGCCTCCGCGATCGCTGCAGCCGAGACCATAATCGAGTTCAAGAGGGAGTCCTGCAAGAGACCAAACAAGAAGACAAGTGGCAGCGGCAAAGATGGGGGAGATCGGGACAAGTCTCCTAGGCGTGACAAGTCATCCTCACCAAGAGACAAAGGGAAGGGAAAGAAGGATGAGACACCAAGGAAGTCCTCATGCTTCTTATGCAATGGACCTCACCTAGTTTTCGGGTGTCCAAAATGGGGTAAGCTTACCGCTCTTATCTAAGACGATGAAAGGCAAGATGAGGCGAGGAAGATAGCTTCTATGAAGCTACTCAATGCGATCCATGCAAAGTTAAAGGGACAACGTCATAGACGCATGTACGTGGAGACCATCATTAACGGCAAGCCACTACAAGCAATGCTAGACACTGAAGGCGATACGGTCTACTTAGCCAAGGATCTTGCTGATAAGAAGGAGAGAGACTTTGTGAAGGGAGACAATGCAAGGATTCTCCCGATCGATGGCGTTGCTTGTGGAGCCTAAATCTAAATCGGCTAGTGGAAAGGTAATGTTAATATCACCGTTGCTCATCTTGATGACAAGAAGTTCTATTTGTGCATCGACTTTCTTGACACATTGAAGGCATTCTTGATGCCTTACACTAACACCATGTGCATTATGGAGACCGGGCAACCTTGCGTCGTTCCCGTGAAGAGGGAGATTAATGAAGACAAAATGCTCTCTACTCTTCAATTCTTCAAGGGCGTCAAGAAGAAGGAGCCTACTTTCCTTACCACCCTCAAGATGGAGGAGAAGTCCAAGCACTCGAGGCCATCCATAAGGTGCTTGAAGAGTTCAAAGGTGTTATGTCTGCTGAGTTACCTAAGAAGCTTCCCCCGAGAAGGGAAGTGAACCATGCTATTAAGTTGGAGTCGGGGGATAAACCACTCGTATTTGGCTCTTACCGCATGGCACCTTCGGAGCTTGAAGAGCTAGGGAGGCAATTAAAGGAGCTACTTAATGCCCATTATATTCGTCCCTCCAAGTCGCCTTATGGTGCGCTGCTTTTACTTCAAAAGAAACATGATGGATCGCTTTGACTATGCATCAACTACCGAGCACTTAACAAGATCACCATTAAAAATCGGTATCCCATTCCTCACATCAATGATCTTTTCGGCCAACTTGGAGATGCAAGGTACTTTACCAAACTTGACTTGAGCAGTGGGTATTACCAAGTCTGCACAGTCGAAGGAGACGAGCCAAAGACGGTATGTGTGACACGTTACAGATCATACGAATTCTTTGTCCTGCCCTTTGGCCTCACTAATGGCCTGGCCACATTTTGCACTCTCATGAACAAGGCACTTGCTCCCTTCCTCGATCGCTTTGTTGTTGTCTATCTTGATGACATTGTCATCTATAGCAAGATCATAGAGGAGTATGTGGGGCACTCACGGAAAGTGTTTCGAACTTTGAGGGACAATGAGCTTTATGTTAAGAAGGAGAAATGCTCCTTCGCACAATAAGAGGTGCCTTTCCTGGATCACATCATTGGTAAAGGCAAGCTACGCATGGTTCCGGTAAAAGTCAAGGCCATCTTCGAATGAGAGCCACCCACTAAAGTCACTCAGTTGAGATCACTCCTTGGCTTGGTGAACTACAACCAACGGTTTATTAGGGGCTATTTCGCTATTGCCGCCCCTCTCACCTACTTGTTAAAGAAGGGAAGATGATGGATATGGGGTCAAGGGTGCCAAAATGCTTTTGAAGCTTTGAAGAAGGCAATTATCGAGGAACCGGTCTTAGCACTTCCCGACCTCAACAAGGCATTTGAACTACACACCAATGCTTTCGACTTTGTTATTGGTGGAGTCAGGATGCAAAAGGGTCATCCCATTGCTTTTGAGAGTCGGAAACTTAATGACACCAACAGGCGGTATGCGGTGCAAGAGAAGGAGAAGATCGTGGTAGTGCATTGTCTTCGTACTTGGAGACATTATTTGCTAGGGAGCAAGTTCGTGATCAAGACCGATAATGTGGCTACAAGCTACTTCCAGACTCAGAAGAAGCTTACTGCAAGCACGCTCAGTGGCAAGATTTTCTAGCCGAGTTCGATTATACCATGGAGTACAAGGTGGGTCGTGCTAACATGGTGGCTGATGCTTTGAGCCACAATGGAGAACTCGCTGGCACTAGCCGGCCTCAAAGCAACCTTCGGGACCGCATTAAAGAAGGGCTCCAACATGACTCACTTGCCCAAACCATCATCAATCTTGTGAAGGAGGGCAAGACGAGGTGGTTTTGGATCAAAGATGACTTCATCCTTACTAAGGGAAAGCACATCTATGTTCATTCATATGACAACCTCAGGCAGGAAGTCATGAAGGAGAGTCACGATAGCAATTTGGGCAAGTCATCTAGGCATGCACCGCACACTAGCTCTTGTAGGAGATTCCTACTATTAACCTCACTTGAAGGATCATATAGAGGCCTATATGACGACTTATCTTGTGTGTCAACAAGATAAGATTGAGCAAGGAGCACCCGCCGGACTATTAAAGCTTCTACGCATTCCCAAAAGGCCATGGGAGAGTGTTTCCATGGACTTCATTGTGGATTTACCCACAAGTGACGGGTGCAATTGGGTCCTTGTGGTGGTGGACCAATACTCCAAGTATGCTACCTTCAGTCTCGTACCCAAGGAGTGTTCCGCCGAGCAAGCCGCCATTTATTCTTCAAGCATGTAGTGAAGTATTGGGACCTGTCTCGTTCTATCGTGAGTGACCAGGACACTCAGTTCATGGGGCATTTTTGGACGGAGTTGTTCAAGCTTACGGGTTCCGAGCTTACTTCTTCCACTAGCTTCCATCCACAGAGCGATGGACAAACCGAGAGGGTCAATGCTCTCTTGGAGTTATACTTGAGGCACTACATGAGTGCTAACCAAAGGGATTGGGCGAAGCTGCTTAATGTTGCCCAATTCTCCTATAACTTGCAAAGGAGCGAGTCTACAAGCCGAAGTCCGTTTGAGAGGGTCTAAGTCCTCCCACCTACAAGTTCGCCAAGAATTGGAATGATCAAGTAGGTGTAGCTCGTGCTTACTTGTAGAAAGCCTCTAAGAAGTTGAAGAAGTGGACCGATAAGAAGAGGCGCCCGAGAGAGTTCCAAGAGGAGACCTCATACTTGTCAAGATGTACAACCATGTGAGGTTAAGCGGTCGACACCGGGGTCTCATTCAGCGATACGAGGGGCCTTTCCCCATCCTTAAAAAGGTGGGGCGCATGCTTGCAAGATAGAGTTGCCTCCTAAGATGAAGTATCATCTCGTCTTCCATGTAAGTCTACTCGAACCTTATCATAGAGATTAAGCGGATCTGAGTCGAGGCATCTCACAACGGGCGCCGATGGGCATGAAAGTCCAACATTACAAGAAGGTGGAAGAAGTTCTTGCCGATTGAGTGGTGCAGCACTCTAACCAACCACCGAAATATGAACTTCTTGTCAAGTGGAAGGGACTACCTGAAAATGAGGGTAGCTAGGAGCCCATCTAGCACTTGTAGCAATTCAAGGAGTAAATATAAGAGAACAAGAAGGCAATGAAGACGTCGCCCGATTACGTGGGAGAGGATGTCATGGACCGCTATAAAATACTCTAGACTGCTCTGGATTTCTCTAGTCTATGTCCTAGAGGGTTCTACACAATTCCATAGTTATGTAGAATCCTAGATATTTATATAGAATATCTGAAAGCATAATAATAACCGTATTATCAAATAAATCTCCACAGTTCATTGAGGTAGTGGATGTATATATAAACCCCTAGGGGGCTTATCTCTAACCAAGCCATTGAAAGCATTCCAAAGTACAATATAAAGCATTCTCGCAAACTCTCCGTACTCTCTTGCACGCGCGTGTGTGTTTACTTAGCTTCTCAAGCCTAAGTTAGCATCACTTAAGAATTACTAGCAAACTAAAGAAGGGTCCCGAGCGAGTTAGTTAACGTTGCACGGGCTCAAGTTTAAGTGAAATTATCAACCCATGACACTTAGCAATACCAAAAGGGTGCAAGAATTCTCTTCATTTTGAAGTGAACAACTAATAAATGTCCCCTGATTTGTAGTTGACTTTAAAGTTTAAACATCATATTTCCAAATAAAGATTTAGAACCTTTAAACAGAACACATAAGTAGGTAACAAAAATTTACACCAGCTCATTACAACCATTATCAAACCCCTTTGGGCATTGGCTTGATTTTATGCCATTAATCTCTAATACAATCAAATATCAAGCAATGTCACTAATCACAGCCTTCCATTACGAATTTTTGGCTTAAAATAGAAAAAAAATTGATACAAACTCAAATTTAAAAATTCAGCTAATTCTGATTATTCTCGTAGGGTTTTTCTTACATAATCTCCAACGTCTCAATTACCGTAACCCCCTCCCCTCAAAATAGAAAGGTAAAAAACAGCTTCTTTAACGAATAGTTTCAAGCCTTCCCTTTTTCAATCAATTCATAACAAAAATTGAATAAACTTGCAACATAACAACATTATTGACCCAATTTGCAACAACTACTCTTACTGTGGGTCCCATTTCTGCGGAATCTAGCAGGATTCCAATGTAGACAACCTAACCCTTGTAAGTATTCCTACTAGTAAAGATGCCGATTTCTAAAAACCTACAAAGGAAACACAATTTGCCACAACAATTTATCAAGGAAATTCAGTAACTTTTTCACGTCCTTATAAAGCATGACCATGGATTTGAAACTCGGCGTTCTGGTTCGGAAGAGCCGAGTTCACTCGGATTTACACATGGACGAACCGAAAAAGGCCGCGAAATCGGAGTGAATCCCGCTTCACTGGGAAACGGCCGTGACACCTAGGATAAGACGCTACATGGCCGAATGACTCGGTTTACACTTCAAGAAAATACATCTTCGACTATTTGACATGACGCAAGATTCCAAATCGGCGGGTGGTGAGAAAAAGCGTCAAAAATCGAAACGAACAAGGCATTTAGGTATACGATTTGTAGCACGTTGGTTCGCATTTGAGGGAGGAAAGCAGGTGAGTGATGCTTGGCGGTGGACCAATGGCCATGGACGCAGTCGGGGTAGAGAGCAGCAGAGAATGGGGGAGGAGTGGATGAAGATGAGACGAAGGAGTGCAGTGAATTCGTGGGAAGCGAAGGAGAAGCCAAGAAGGCAGGCGAAGCAGAAGCAAAGGAATGTGGGAGATGAAGGAGAAGGCCAAGGACTGAAGGCTGAGGAGTGACTAAGTGAGCAGGGCAAATTAGGAAATTAGGCTTTTAAGAGCAATGGGCATGCTTTCACAGAATTCCAGTAATTATCTAAGTTTAATAATTTTTTTTTAAAAAAATTTTGAAAATGCTTCGCTTTTGCCAAAACAAAGGACGGGCGAGACATTAAATTTTTGGAGGAAGGTTAATTATTTAAATTCTAAAATGATAAATTATTATTCATTATTATACTTTAATCTTTGCAATACTTTAGTTGTTAATAAACACTGTGAATTATGTTATTAATATTGTAAATTGTTAAATTGTGAAATATGTTATTTTCATCATATTTTACGTTAATTATATTGATTTTATGTTATTTATAATCATGTTATTTTTATGCTAATTATTTTGTTTGTATGTTATTTATGATCATGCTATTTTTATGTAAGTTATGTTATTTTATGCTAATCACGTTATTTTTAAATTATATTTATGATAATTTTATGTTATTGATATGTTAATAAACTATTTCCATGTTGTACTGTTTGTACTACTCTACAACCTTACAATTTGCATCAAAGCTTACGTATATTATTTTGTTTAAACTATTGTCAAAATTGACTCATTGTAATCTAATAACATAAGAACTATGCTACAAAATAACATTACTTAACGAATTGTGGTACTAAAATACATATACAGATGACAATCAACCATGTGAACCTTCTCACACCGCAACAAACGTGATCCATTCTGCGATCAGCGTATTCGAACGCTCCTGTGTTAACGTAACCGTAATCGCAAACGCGTCTGCATCCGCGTTTTAAATCCCTGAGCATGACACACAAACTGCATCTTCTTATGACATACTTCGTTCAGATTACCTTCGCACGGCAGGTTGTTGCTGAGTGATGCAATGAATATTTCCACCTCCCAATACAATCTCTCTCGCACCTTCAATCCTAACTAGCTGCAACACAAACGGATCATATCAGAAAGGATTCAGGGCGAAGTCACGCTGTGAATGTCTTGAACTTCATAGCAATTCCTCGTAGACCAAGGAAAATAGCATGTACTTAGCAACCTGTTTCTGAGAGATCTGAAAAGTAACCTATTGCACCTAAAAAATGCAATCTGAACATGAAATAATCTGTATCGAAATGAACCCAGCCAAAAGTTGTTGATATGACCTCACAAGTCGTATCCATTGATACTCAACATAACCCCAATGGGTACGGCCATCACAAAACCATGTGTGAGTTATGATAATCCAAATAAGGGCCAATAACCCAAACTAGAATGGGTTTGATTTGACATTAAACCAACCCAATATCCACCTGCCCTGTAAAAATAGACCTGAAAGATAACAATACCCGAATGTCAACCAAACCTAGCATGATTCAACCCACCTCAAATGTCACCTAATCCCATTCTGATTCGGATTGAAATTGACCCAACTCAAAGCTATCCAAACCGCCTTGCTTGCCAGGACTAATTCCTATTTAAGGTTACTTGCTTGACTAGGAGGTGGGTGTGGGTGTGTGTTCGCGTGTGAAAATGGACGTTGTCCCATATTAATAAAATTAAAAATTGATTTTGGATTGAAATATCATTTGAGCTTATATGCATGACTCTTTTGCTTATGACCCAATTTCTATAAAATTTAACATGGTATCAGAGTATCTTGAATTGCAACCACCCCCATTTGATTAAAAATTGTGAACACGTGTTAGACATTGTTAGTAGCCCACAAATGAGGAGGCGCGTTGGAGTGTAAAAGTGGAGTTTGTCCCACATTGATAAAATTAAAGGATCTGAGCATGTATATAAGATTGTGAGTCACTCCACCCACCACCAATTGATTTCGGCTTGAAATCTCATTTAAGCTTATATATATAACTTGTTTTTTTTTTGGGTCAGAATATAACTCGTTTGTTTAAAACTCAATTTATATGAACATTTAACAGTATGTGTTGGGGGGGCATCTCAGTCCATTGATTTATGCACATTGTCAAACAGGGATGTAAAAAAAGAACAAAAAGGATCATCAACCAAATGTAGGCAATGTCAAGTATGCACCACACCCTCATGGATGCAAGTGTGCCAGGTGACATTAAAATAACCAGGTATGCAGATACGCTAAATTGCAGATGCACTAAATTACCTAAATTGTTTTATCTATTGGCCCCAATTATATCAGACAACACTGGGACACTTGAATGAAGGTAAAACTTGGGAATAGTTATCAAGTGTAATTTTTTTCTTTTCTTTTCGTTTTTTTGAAAGGAACACAAGGAAAAGCCTTATATACCTGTGACAAACACTTTCCACAAGTCTAACACTCGTAACTTATCCAATTAACAATGCACATAAAGTTCTAAGTGTCGAAAGGTGGTGCGATTCTAACTTTTACGGCTGAACAATGGTGTAAACTGAAAAAATACACACCAAAGTCAGTCTTTGGATCCACAAGACACAACTAAGTGCCAGGCACAGGAATCTATGACTCTTAAGTTTCTGGTTTTGAAATCTCCACAATAGCACATAACTGATAGAAACTATAAGTACTTTGGATAATCATCTTAATGAGACATTGGCGGAAAATACCTCAGATAATTCTTCCTAATCCTTGTATTAAAATAACCAACAACTTCAACTCACATTGCACCAAGCAAACATAAAACTGACCTTTGGTAAAGAGCTGGCAGATTATGATTATTCATATAACTCCTTAACAACATTGATTCATCTCTTGTAGGCTCCCCCCCTCACCAAAAAGAAAAAGTCAACTCAGCAGCTGCTTTTGCTGATTTTTCCAAATTCTCATCCAAGACGAACTGTTCATAGAATCAGGTGCCCCCCCCCCCCAAAAAACAAAAAAAGGAAAAGTATATTCACTGAGATATCAAAAGGGTTGGATGTAAAGCATGAATCCTGACAGATAATGCATGCAGTCTACAGAAAGACTACCAACGACTTCAACCAAAGAACAGCAGAAGCATTTCTCGTCCAAAAATACAGAACAGGCAAAAGTCTTCCTTAGCAATTAGGATACACTAATCTTCCCTGAAATAACACATTTTTAACTTCATTAAGGTTTTGGGCCATTCAATATGGCCTTGGGCCATTATGAATTTGTAGATGTTCTAGAGTAATGGGAGATGATAGTCCTCTTTTCACTCGGCAAGCACACAGTAACTTCTCCCATTTAGGGGGATCATTTCTATGTATCTATTAACTTGAGATGTATAGACACCACACAAGTAGACAATGTGAATGAGACAAGAGAAGTAAAGCAACGGGTGCCAGTCACATCAAGATAAACAGAATAAGTTGTAAGTCAAGAATATGAAATTCATTGAGGGTGAAGGCAGTTAGAAGAAAAGAGGAGAAAATTAGCAAATAAATTCGAAAAATAAAGTTGCATAGATGATACAGATAACATATGTTTAACCAGATACCGTACCTCATAATCCGGAAAGACTTCTGATAAAACACGAACAGCTTCCTTATCCCACTTTTCATCTCCAAATTGAGGAGTTATAATGCCTCCATTGGCAATGTAGAAGTTCACATAAGAAGCAGCAAGTCTAGTACCAGGATATCTTGGTTTTGCCTCCCCATCCTAATGTGGAAGATATGTGTTTAAAATTTACATACATTCAAAGTCAAGATTTTCAAGGTGACACAATATGATTAAAAGCATACAGATTTATACACAAGGACTCCTTGCATCTATTTTCCACTGTGCTAGATTGAGATGGATCATCTCCACTCTGAGGTATGGATTTATTTATTTATTTATTTTAAATGCTAGATTTAGATAAACAAAATGGATAAGACCTTAGTGGAGTAACGTAATAAAAATAATTTATAGTTAACAACAATGACGCCCTTTGGGTTTGAAACTTCGAATCCATGATACGACAAGAGATAATTAATGGGCTATCACAGCGTCACTGAATTAATTCCACAGGATAAAACCATTTCCATACTCAAAAGGCAAGATAATTAAGTGATAGACTTTGTCATCGGATGCAGCACCAAATCCTAACAGAAGGGGATTAGATTTCATTGACTACAACAGGACACTAAGGGAAATAGACAATCTGCAAGCAGAAGAATCATTATGTGATTTAGGAACCAAATAGAAATAGGAAATTATGACTTCATGCGATTATTAACCACAAAATGCAGTTGACATCTATATTTAGTAAAAATGACCTGTGTTCAACATGTTCGTCCACATTAAGATTTCCACTATTTGCTATTTGTTCTATTGGAAATTAAAGCATAACACCAAAGCATAATATGAGCTTAAGTATGTTCAAAGGCTGATCAAAACGCCAAGAAGACTGCAGGTATATATAAAGGAACTGCTACACAAACCTGGATGACACCAGCAGCTTCCTCCTCAGTCATATACAAGGGACCAGGAACATGAAGTTTGATTACTTTCAGTTTCCTACCATTGGCATCAGTAGCATTAGAGAGAACAGAGAAGGCTTCAACAGATCGTTCATATTGAGAATCCGATTCATCATCTGTCCATGCTAAAATCACTACTCCAGGTCTTGCGAAGCAGCACATATTATCTATGTGACCATTAGTATCATCATCACCTGTGGACATTTGTAAGTATTATACCTCAGCAATAACAAGGTACATTGCTGTTTTCTTTGAGTTGTGACAACTTCCACAGATAATACCCAGAACCAAATAAGGAGTGCTCATGTCAGTCATAGACACCAACATTTGGATTATATAATCGAAAGAAAAGGCATAGACAGCATCTAACATAGTATAAGAAAAAGTCATTACAGCTTCATTAGAAAGGCTTATATTTAATTAGGCTGTGACCACAAAGACAAGGCTCCTCCAGGTGTATTGTCAAGAACCAGAGTATGGTGTGATCGGAAGGGCACATGGAAAGCACGAGGTTGCCTCCTCAGTGTTCGAACTTAGACGAAGAGGTGTTTCACAAGATAAGAACTATTGGTCCACTTAAGGGTTTTAGTAGGGCTTGCTTAACGTTTCATATGATCCCAAGTTTATGTTAAATGATGCTAGTGTGCCACTCCTCCAGTTGCTTAGACTCAGTAATGGCATCATCTTAGTTTTTACCCATTGATATTATCCTGTACATATGCATAGACTCTCTGTCAAAAGAAAAGAGAGAGATAAGTTCACCCAAGAATGACTGGAATGCGTACCAACGAGCAAATTGTCTAGCCTGGAAATATGAAAGCAGCAAGTCGTCTATCACACAATGCTACTTCCACAAAATCAAAAAGAGATGTAAAATCTATTCACAAGTGAGAACTCAAGTAAGCACGATAAATGTGCACTAATAGTTCCTCATCTTTGAAAGGAAATTTCCATGTCTATCCTAGGCTAACCATCATAACTAGGCAACTCAAGTTCTCATGTACCAATGAAGTAGCTCAACCCAAAAAGTAGATCCCCCCAACCCCCCCCCCCAAAAAAAAGAAAGAAAAAGAACCTGTTCTTTGGACTAACAAAGGGTAACCTTTCGCAAAATACAGGTGTCATTGGTCTGCCAATCTGATGTAGAATAGCAGACCTAAGATCCATCTTAAAAATATAAGTCCTTTCCTTTCGGTCTAATGGGATCATCAAAAAGGCTAGGGTAGGAGTTCTCACTCCCACTTTGATAGGTTCTTCTGGAAAGTGATGGTGAATACCGGGGCCACCAAAGCTGTTGGCCTGTTGCCAGTTGTTGGTGCTATTAAGAAATCCTCGGCTACCACAAGGATATTGTATCTATTGCATATGGGAAGCTACAAGTGTACACTCCAATTGCTCCACTTCAGAACATCTTGTTCTCGAGACTTTATACAACACTCAGTGCCCTGGAATGACCTTCTAGGCATAAGGGGTAGATTCGAACTCACTGTTTTGCAGGCTATAACCATAGTGGCTCAAGTTGGTAAAGTTTAGATTTTGCATTCAAGAATCTCTTCTTTGCTTTTCCCTAAAGTTTGTTCGGATTTTTGTGCTTGCTGTCCATCAGTGCCTCCTCATTTCTTCAGTTTCTCAACATCTCGGGCTTAATAACTAAAAACACAAAGGCTAGAAGCACACTTCCACGAGTGAAAATCTGAATATCATAAGCAACAGAAACATCAGATGATCTGCAGTTGATAATACCCATGCTCAGAATAAGTCCTTTCTTTGATATATCTCGTATCCCGTAATCTATCTTCCCACACACCTAATTGACATGTTCATGATACGTAATGCTTGCAACTTGTAAGTCTATCCACTCATCAAAGAATTGATAAATTTTTACATAAATAGCCCAATTAGAGTCTTGTTTAAGATCCTGAAGCAATTGTAAGATCTTGGCAACAAACGTCAACTATGACTAAAAATTAAGCATACAGCACCAATGTTACAAAATAGCACTCATTCATTTGGATCACATAGACAATCCATCTGGTAAAGCACAAAAAGTTTGCTTAGTGCTAGAAAAGAATGCAAACTACATCACATGGCATAGGGAGGCAAAGAAGGTACCATACAGTCCCCGTGGCAGCCAGATAATCTTCCGGACTCCAAGGTATCTCCTCAGATTATCTTCTATTTGTTCTTTTGTCATATGAGGATTTCTGTTATTATTCAGAAGGCATTCCTCAGTGGTGAGGCATGTTCCTAATAACAGCAAATAGAAAAATCAAAATATGATGATTGGAACTCATTCCATGTTGAATTCCAGTAGCAAAAGTGGAAATAAGATATACAATGTAAAAAATGTGAATAACAAGAAGTGAATTCTTGTTCAGAATATATAATTAATCTTAGCCTATCAGTGAAATGTATGTCTTCCACACTAACCTGCCACAGCAGCAACTCATCAAGCAAGCCTACACAATCAACCCCCCCCCCCCCCCCCAAAAAAAAAAAAAACTCCCAAAATCAATTTTTTTCCACCAAAAAGAAAAAGTGTTTGTGTTGTCAAATGAAAGACCATTTAAATGGTTTCACTCCTTGAGTAACATATACCTTGCCCATCAACATGGATGCTGCCACCTTCTAGCATCATGGAATGTGGAAACCTTGGAAGCTTCTCAACACCCAGAATCTACCAAAATAGCAAGGCATCAATTCTGAGCAGATGCATGAAACACACTATTCATGAAAGATAAATGGAACAACCACCATTGTCATTGCACACCCTGAGATAAAAACTAACCTTACGTGCAACAAGGACGTCAAGACTCCAATCCTTATAACATCCTTCATCAACACCTAAGGCTCAAGAGTAATGAAAGTTAGGATTCTTCTATTGAAAATCAAGCCTTAAGACATACAGCAAGACAACAAAATGTTATCTCTATCCTACATAGAGTTCACGGAAATTTAGGCCTTGAGAAAGATTCAGGCCACAGTTCCTTGTAACAAGGACTTATGTCACAATAATGTGAGATATGTTCTCATAATGACAAGTGACAACTGCTTCAGAAGTTGCCACATCATTCTACTATTATCCTTTTTCTCTTCTTCTCGGGGGCTCAGGGAGGACGAGAGGGAGAAGAGAGGTGTAGCGCTGATAAGAGATATAACCTACAATCTTATTGGACTGCGTTCTATGGCCATGCTGAAATTTTTTCAAAAACTTCTTGAACTAGTAAAAACATTTAAATCTCCATGAACTCCCCTTAATAAATTGAGATGAATGACTTACCACCCCAGCTGTTGAAATTCCAATCAATTCCAGCAACACTTGCATTAAGAGAACCTAGACTTGATTTGCTCTCACGTAGAACAAACTAGTTCCAAAGGAGAATTAATTTGTCAAAACCTACCAGGCACTTATTGAAGTTCTACAAGATAAATGAATGAAGCATTATAGAGGAAGAAAAAAACCAAAGGACTAGGCTTACAGTTGGTCCTATGTCACGAAACCAGGAATCATTCATACTCATCTCAACAACCCTGATATGGGGAGGCAATTGGCTCCGTGCATTTGTCCACTGGACAAATGATGTGAAGTGATTGTCAAATCTCACAGAAACGGAGATGCTCCAAAGAAAATTTATCAATACAAGCATAACCAGCAAAAAGGACCCTAGTTGACCTGATCACGGCTAGCACACACAGTCACTAGCTCAAATTTCGAAATTGCAGTTGCTACTCTGGCAAACACCCTCTGAGCATGCACTGCATGATCCCGCCAATTATCCAGGCGTTCCTGTTGAGCAGTTTATGCGAATGCCACTATATCAATGGAGATGAAAGACAACATGCAGTTGATTCGTACATCACTAAATGAAAACAGGCCAGAACAAATTAGTAGGCACTAGACAAGCCTAGATATGAAGTAACAGATCATCATTTTTCCTTTTCAATGCAAACATGTAATGTTAATACCGTTTTCAGCAAACAAAAACCACAGAACTCTGAACTGTGGGAGCAAATTCACAATTCACAAATACCTGGCATTCACAATCAAATAAGTGCAAGTTTGGTACTAAGGGAAAACGAATGAAACCCAGAACCAGTCTTGCAAGACGCATGTATAATTCATTCAGAAACAAAACAACTGAAGAACCAAAGGAAGCATGAAAAAAAGCAGCAAATACAAGAGGTCGACTTACAGGCCAACCCATCCAACAACGTGAATGGGGTTCCCATTCAGCAGGCATTTGGTACCCATGTTGCACAGGCGTCCCTTCTAACTCCATTTTACCCTGCACACACAGACACACGCTCTGCTTTCAGCCCTCTACCAGTCCAGCTATGGGTGTTTGCACTTGGCAGCGCAATGCCCACAGAGTGTATGAAGATGGGTTATTGCATCTCAGCTACGAAATTCTATCAGCAATGACCAATAGACCTGGGCAGTGGGCCGGGTCGAGCCGGGTCAAGACAAGCCCAATGGCAAAAGGGGCAGGTCGAGTCAGCAGTAAAATTTTAATGGATCGGGTTACCTGCCCACGACCCGCCCAGTTTAACATTGTTAGCTTTGATATTAGGATTACAATTTGGGTTTTCAAGCATAATTGGCTTGTAGACTCTCAGCAATATCAAAAACAAATTTCATACTCTAATCACCATATTAATTCTTCATATTCTAATGACCATTTGACCAATATCAAAAACAAGTTTCAGCAAATTGAAAACCGACTGAAAAAATTAAAACAAAAAATTGCCTCAGACAGTCCTAGTTCAACAAAGATATCAACATCACGCATGGATTGAACCTTGCGTTGCAACCATATGAAGTTCATCATTGGCCAACGATATTGAACAAATCTCAAATCTCAAATCTAAATTAACAAAAACTTGCCAAAAAGGAACAGATTTGAACAAAATAAAAGATAGACGGAGAGAGAGTGCATCAGATCTTCCTATTCAAAACCTTGTTCCCATGAAAATTGCAGGGGCAAATTCAAGCACCCAAATTTCTCAAAGAATCAACAAACCCAGCAAAAACCCAGAAAAGAAACAATCAACCCTGATGAATTACATCCTAAAAATTGAATGCTAGGAATTTCAATAGATGTAAATTCACGTTCACCTCAGAAAGTGAGAAGCACAACCGATCCAGTAGCAAGTCGCCCTAATCTAGTAGGTTCAATCGAAAAACTAGTGTTTGAATCACTTGTATTCAGCAGTAAAATCGAGAAATCACAGACTTGAGAGGGTTGTGGAAGAAGAGATCTGAGACGACGCTCCCACAATTCAAAACCACTGCCCAGGTCTAATGACCAATGAAGGAAAGAATCTTTTTTCGTCCAATTTGCCATCTCGCTTTTTCTTTTGATTGGAGGTCCTGAAAAGGAATCCCTTTTCCAGTAATGGTCGTTGGGTTACCAAATTGATAGCAAATTAGGAGTTTAGGACAGTCGCTACAATATGACAACAACAGATATTGCTCAAAATTTTCTAACTGCCACGAGAAGTTATTTGGGGGGGCAGGGGTGGCGTAGGAGTATTTCTAGTAGTGGGTCGGTTTTTTGACTCATTAGTGAGGGCTTACATATATCACATTTGCTTTTGAGTTAATTTTTGCCTCACAATTCTCTCCCTCTTCAATGTGAGGCTTACAACTTTAGTTTACAAAATAAAATAATACTTATGGACTCACTCTACAACACACAACTTTTTTTTTAATATCCTAAAAAGAAGAAAAAACCAATTAAAATTAAAAAAACAAAAAAGCAAGAAGAAGGAACCGTGAGCCGCTCGCAGGCTCGTGCTGCAAGAGGGCCCGGCGACTCGGCTCGCACCCCCAGGTGGGCGAGCCAAAAAAGAAGTCCGTTGAAGTATTCTAAGTGTAAGCGACTTCTGTAGTTTATATCACCTATGTGGGCAACATCAACAACCCATAAGGCCCTGTCCTTTTCGTCAATAAATTCTAATTGATTAATCTCAATCAATTTTAATTCACTTTAATCCACTTCACCAATTTTAATACAAAAAATATTCACTTCGATCCACTTTCCACCATTTTAACTAACTTCTACCCATCATATAAAAAAAATCAACTCACTTCAACAAAAAAAATACCCGCTTCAACCTACTTCAAACCACTTATACCATTCTCAACCAACTTCACCCGATTTATCTCAACTAATTTCAACCCACTCCCCATTACAATTATTATTGCTACTACTATTACTAATACTAGCACCATCACCACCACCACTGTTCACATTATTGTTGATATAGTTGGTGCTTCTTGCTCTTGTATTGACATCACAACTCTGATTTATCTGTGTACTATTCACTCACAAATCCATTGTTTAGTAGCTTTGTATGCTCGTCTTAAGTTGTTTCTAGCTTTTGGTTAATCTCGTTAAGTAGCTTTATCACTTTAGTTAGTCTAGTAGCTTCTTTGACTAGCGATGTAGAAAACTCCGCCTGTCCTCAGAAGAAGGATGGAAGGCAATAAGGGTGTTTTTAGCAACTTTATCCGATCAGTCCCAAAAGTAACCTCTTCATCACGACATGTATACTTGGGTAAATGTACACTTGGATGCGTAGACAAGACATAGGTTAGGTGCACTTCAATTTTGGGTAAATGTATATTATTTATATTTCATATTTAGATGGTATATTAGTCAAGTGTATTTTGATTTCTAAATTTTGATTAGCTTAATAGGTCAACAGAAACTATGAAAATTGTGTACTAACAGCATTTCATACTCTTCTAATGGTTCAGTTTCTTATCTTCTAAAATCCTACATATATAAGAAAGAAATAGTTTGCTCTACATAAATTATACCTTTGATGAAAAATATAAATAAGAATAGTGAATAGTGATCAATGGTACCTGATTGACATGCATCCTATCGCCCCATCTAGGGCTGTTCATTATTCGGTTTAGACTAGAACTAAACCAAAGACCGGGTAAGACGGGACCGAACTGGACTAGACTGCACAAATTCGGTCCGGTTCTCGCTCCAAGGCTTGAGCCTTGTTTGGTCTTCGGTCCGGTCCCCGTTTGGACCGAGTGGACCGGTGGATCTGACCGGGACTGATTCCCAAATCTAGGGTTTTAAGTATTAAAGGTAGCCAGTAGCTAAAGCTCTCAGCCCTGGCCTCTTTCGTAGGGCTGGCAATAAAACCCGTACCCGTTTAAATCCCGCAAAACCCGCCCCGATGGGTCTGGGTATGGGTACGAATTTTTTTTTGAAAATGGGTATGGGACGGGTATTGCTAAACGGGTATGGGTATGGGTATGGGTATGGGTATGGGTTCCACCCACCCCGTACCCGCCCCATACCCATTTTACTAGTACCTGCCCCGTATACCCATACCCATTTTCATTTTTTATAAAATTAAAATTGGCCCAAGCCCAAAAACAAAACCCTAAGTATACATTTCTCTCTTACTCGGTCACTCCTGACTCTATTCGTCCCACTCCCTTGTTTCATCCTCCCCAACTCTCGGATTCTCCTAACTAGTTACATTGTGGTTTCTCACAAAAGCCGTGTATTAGCTTGGTTTTTCTTAAAGTTTTACATGAGTTCTTGAGTGTATTGGCATATACACCAGGAATCTTCTAGTTGTAGATGTTCTAAGAATAATCATAGTCTTATACTTTTATGTGATATGATGTATTGTTGGAAATCAGAAGTCTAATATGAATGTAGCGTGTTTTCTTTGGTTGAATATGGGTATAAAATGGGTTCAATTTTTTTTGTCTATATGTATCCGAATAAAACCCGCAATACCCGCAATACCCGGTGGGTATGGGTATGGGTATGATTTTATAATACCCGGTGGGTATGGGTATGAGTATGGATACTGATTTTCCAAATGGGTATGGATAAGGGTATGACAAAACCCGCCCCGTACCCGCCCCATTGCTAGCCCTACTCTTTTGCCCTCACACTTAGGCCCTGTTTGGCAAACAGCTGTTAGCTGTTAGCTATTAGCTGTTTGTATTAGCTGTTAGCTGTTAGCTGTTTGAGTTAGCTGTTTGTATTAGCTATTTGAATTAGCTTTTTGTTAAAAAACTGTTTGGTAAAATTAGCTGTTTCTGATAAAGTTGTGAGACAAAAAACTAATTCTTCAAAAAGCTCTTCCAAAAAGCTCATGGAATTAGCTTTTTCAAATTAGCTTTTTGGACCCAAAAAGCTCTTTTAAAAAGCTCTTTCATCAAACACCCAAATTAACTTTTTTACTTGGTCAAAAAGCTAATTTTGATTAAATAAGTTCTTTTTTGTCAAAAAAACTCTTCAAAAAGGTGTTTGCCAAACAGAGCCTTAGTCCATTCGTCCTATCAACTTTCTCCTTCCTTCTTTCAGTGCTTAGCCATGGCTATTTGGCTCTGCGTTGAGAATTTTCGGTACTGTGTAGCCACTATTTATCACTTCTCTCAAATTTGAAACTCACACCCTCTCCTCAAACAGCAACCTGAGCCGACACCAATGCCCAAAATGTACCCTGCTTTCGGCCCAAGTTGCATCATAACGCTTGCCTCCAACCTGAAGTTGAATATTCCATCATCACTCTTCGTCCTCCTTACTCTGTTGCAGTTTTGCGCCTAGAGCTCACACAAGCAGCTGAGTGAAAAATGTGTAGTAAACATAATCCAATCGTTGGTTTGTTTACTGTTGTTGCTTCAATTGATTGTCAATGCGTATACTTTTGCCCTTACAATTTACCAATTTGATGCTAGAATTTCTTTGTCTCTATCTCTCTCTTCCTGTGCCATGTGATTTCCTTTTTTTGGGCTTCAATTTGATGTTGAACTTCCCTTATTTTCTGGGACATGTTGTGGTAATTGCCTTTAATTTTTCTCACATAAAGTGCAGTAATTTGTCAATTAATTGAGTTCAAGCATGTTTTTCATTTTGAGGGATGCAACTGGACACCAAAATATGTAGTAATGAAACCCAGATTTGATTTGAACCCATCACTACTTTTTTGTGCTCGGTCTAGTTCGGTCCGGGTCTGGTCCGGCCCCGGTCTGGACGACTTTTATACAGTCCGGTCTTCGGTCTACCTTCATATCCTTATTCGATTTTCGGTCCAACCCTGTCCGGTCCGGGGTTGGACTGATGAACGGCCCTAGCCCCATCCTTGATTTATTCCTTAATCAAATATTAGACTTAAGGTTCTTCCATTCAGTTGCAGTCTTCAGCTACCTTATTTTAACAATATCATATTATCTTATTCTGCAAACACTTCCCTGATGTTGCTTCTACTCGATATTGTTGAAAACATTAAAACAATTTCATATTCATTGGTAATATACGTATGTATACATACACACAGAAAAAAAACTAAATAAAATTAGCAAAAAATGGATGAACAATACATAATGCATGAAATTGAAATAATACACAAGATTAAGAATCAACTAAAGTAACATTTATCGACCTTCAGTTTCTAGTAGCATACAATAATTAATTCATCTTGATCTCCCACCCACAATTACTCAATCTAATTATTATATGATCATTTATTTTTTTTTATTTTTAATAAAACTAGTGTGTATCTCGTGCTTCACACGGGTATGTATTGAAATTTTATAATCTTATCATTTTTCTTTGAAAAGTTTGTGGTCCTATCATTAATTCTATTTAGAAACACTAATATGTTTAACTGATTGGTACCGGAAAATATCTATATAAACTATTTTATTATTGACATCTTGTTGGGATTGTCAACTATGTTTTGAGTTGGACATTGTTTTTATCATGATAAGAGAACAATTCTTATATTGGATGGTTTTAGGAAAAAGAAAAAAGGGGGAAAAAAGGGTGAAGAGGTTAGTGCCCAACAGTGTAGATATATAATAATTATATATAACACTTTGAAGCATGTAAATGCATTTATCATATAATAAGGAATTCAAAATAGAAGATTTGGTCGTCGAAGGATTGCATGTAATTTAATATATTTAATAATGTATCAATTTATATTTAGTTGTTAAAAAGATATAGATCATTTTGAAGATATCAAAAGTTTGGGTCTCAATCCTAAATGTTATGCTCTAGTAAGCACTGCTTATGGATATATTTATAAAATAAATATCACAATCAAATATAAGTGCCCAATGATACTATTGTATTTGTAAAATAAACATCATTACTTAAAGGTCCTTTTACTGAACAAGAAAAATAAAAGATATGAGGAACATCAAATCATGTATGATAAATGCATTTACATACTTCAAAGTTACATATACAATAATTAAATATGTGCACCATTTGATACTAATCTACTCACATTTTTTTCCCTCTTTTTTAGTTAAAAAAATCCAATATGAATTTTGTTCTTGTGGCTCTTTATACTTCATCTTAGGAAGGAAAACATATTTTTTATTCTTGGCATATGTTCAATGTCATTTGGCCTATAGGGTGGGGGATGTCCCTTCAAATTTGGATAAATTATAGGTGTCTCCATTATCATAATTAAAATTATATTTTATATTTATAATCTTTTTTTATTTTAAATTTGTAATTGTTAAAATAATTAAATAAAGAAATAATAATTTAATATTGATACTTGAAGGTGAGTAATAAAATTCATGATGGTTAAATTAATTGAATAGCAAAATTATCATAAACAACCAATAGAAATTTGACACTTGTTCAAACACCATCAACCCATTCAACCCAATCAATCATATATATATATATGTGTGTGTGTGTGTGTGTGTGTGTGTGTGTATATATATATATATATATATATATATATATATATATGAATGATGTGGGGAGTGATTCGCCAAACTACAAAAGCATGAAAATATAACTAGAATCCCATACAACATGGTCTCATACTCCTCTTTGTTAGACTAATCTACTTATTTCTAGCATGCAGTTCCTATGTATTACATTTATTTCCCTTTATGAGACTATTAACTTGTATTTAGTATATGGACATTTGTACATTATATCTATCTTACATGATAGATGATAACAACCAAAAAAAAAGGAGTGTTACCAACTCGTGCAGATCGTTATATTATATTTTCTCTTTTTCCCTCGTTTTGTTTTTCTTCTTCTTTTTTTGATACGAGATTCTCCATATAAGGCCAATGTGACACACAAGATCTAGGTGATTAGCAAAGGGTTGCATTGGCTCGATAGGACTTAGGAATGGTTGGTCCGATAATAATTGGCGTTCAAATTGGCTACCTGGGTCAAAGTCATTACTTCCTTGAAGCCCAAAGCTAACCTTTTGAAAGTTGTTGATCTCATTGATTTTCAACAAGGGGAGTGGATTGTGAAGTTTACTGAATCGTTGTTTCTCAGAGTCAATGTCGGAGCAATTTTGGGCATCCCCCTTTGTAGCACCTAGCCCTGTGATCAACTTACTTGGCATTATTCTTTCATGATTTTTGTTGTAGTGACCACTACCACAAGCACACGAGTAGTCATAGTATAGATAAAAAGATCGTTCCTCAGGGACCAATGTAATCTATCGAGTTTTGTCTAAAATATGCTAAGTAAAATTCTAATTCAAGGGATTTCGATTTAACAACTTCAAATTCAGTAATTTTAAATCAAATAAGGAAAGATGCCTAGGAATTCATATAACTATGAAAGTTGATTTGATCAAAATGATCAGCATGCGCTTTTCTCTAATCGGTTAATCTTGAGGAATTGCAATCTCTCCAAAAATTGAGTCTATTCTTTCGAAATCAACCAAATTTGCCTAAACTAAGCAAAAGTCGTTCCTTCAAACAAATTTATCTTAATCCAAACTAAATATCTTCGATTACTCTCTAGTCCTTCTAATATGAAAATATCTCTTTCGAGATGATGTTATGTCAGGTTTTATCAAGTAGTCTAACAATCAAATGTCACCTTTCAGTTTTTCACTCAATTGTTTCAAGTGTGCAAGTAAACTTTGGTCAAAAATCCACTCATAACATGGTGATCACTTGATAGAACGAAATCAAACCAATCATAAAATAAGTACAATTCTACAGATTAAAATATGATCCAACTATACTTTCATAAACTACTAAATCCCTAGACAAAATAAAACTACTCACACATAATAAAAAATTAAACAACTAACCAATGTTTTGGCAAAATCTAGGAGGAAGGGTTTGACTGAGATAGCCTTTCAATCAAGGGCTTCCAACCGTCTCAAAATCAAACACACACTTTCAAGATTTCTCACGAAAATAATAATCAAACTAAGAATCTAAACTAAAAAAAATAAAATTTGAGAAAGAAGATGAACTATGCTATCCTTGCTTTCTTCTCCATTGCTGCTAAATGACGCCTTTTATGGAAAAATTTGGATGTGTTCAGCCACATAGTCAAAGGACAACGAAGAGGCAATAGTTTCACCTCTCATCACAATCTATGTAGGCACCACGATCTGACCGTGGTCTTGGTTGGAACCGATTTTCTGCTCTTTTCTTGCTCCATGAGTGCAGCAACACATGGGTGTCCATGGGGGTCAAAATACATCCAATAAGGGTCAAATATTGGGTAAAAAGGCCTAAAATCTTATAAAACACATCAAACAACCATACCCAAGCATAAATTGAGAATAAGAGCATAAATTATGACATTAAGCACAAAATTCTTCTAAAAATGTAGCGAAATAGCCCTAAAATAATGTATACATTAAGCACTTATCAAACTCTCCATGCTTAAACTATTGCTTATCTTCAAGCAATGCTAAAACCAAAAAGATACAAAACCTCCTCATGATAGATATAAGTAACATTCCAATAGCAAAGCTAATCCAAAGGTAGCCCAAAAAGATGCAAAAATTATTAGCAAACAGATTAGGGAATGAAATTTTTGAAAATCACTTGATAGACCACTATGTCAAACATGATTCAACCCCCCCAAATCGTCAAATACAATCATTCAACATATGAAACAAATGAAGCTAGCAAGGCTAGTAGAACCTTATCATAGTTATGTGGCACTCATCACTCATGTGTTTGAAAATGTATACATAAAGGTTCTCTTAATTCTCATTCATTGGACTCAAATCTACCATAAGCTTGACAAGACTATCAAATTAGTCATCACTAAAATGCAAACACACTAAACAATTATGAGGACTTCAATAAAGTTGTAATGGCGCTATGGGTAAAAGTAAGAGGGGAATAAATGTTTTGGAAATGGGGAGCTAGAAGCCATAGACTAAGAGCTAAACGATTCTAATGCATCATACTAGATTCCCTCTTAGACCATTATAATTTATTAACAAAATACATCCCCAATTGAAGAGGGAAAGAGTTGAGAATTACAAGAATTTACAATTCCAACAAGGCTAACACTTTCTTTCTTTTTTTTCTTCATTTTCATTTTCCCCCCCTCTTTTTATGTTGTTTTTTTTCAAATGAGTTAGCCAAGGGAAATTCATATCGAAATTTAAATTCTAACTCTTCTCTAAACTTTGTACAATTGGACAAGGGATTTATTAAGATCTCACATCCCCTCACCAAATAACCAAAACCCACTAAAAGAAAGCAATCCACCTTACTAATATCCTATCAAACTTGATGCAAAAGAATGAAACACTCATCTAGTCTTAGCTTAAGGTAAGATAATCATTTGGCCATAGGCTATATTAGGAGGTTCAAATCAAGAAAAACGCATTTAGGCTCAAAGAGGTTAGCAAAGGATATAATATACAACAAAGGTGGCTATTTAGCCGTTGGGTTTAACAAATTAAAGAAAAATACCTCAATGATATTGCCTAAATGCATATGCAAAATGTGATCTTGAACGAGAATCAAAGCAAGTTCTAGAGAAATGATGTCAAGGAAGAGTCACACATAAAAGAAATATGAGACTAAATTGATAAATAGTCTCTAAAACCTCAAAGCCTCATGGGACATCTGCCAAGGTCATAACTAGTTCATTAGCAAACACATGCTAAAATTCATGTAAAGACTCATGGGATAATCAACACGCACTCAATATGTGGTCAAACATGTATCTCGTTTTCGCAAACTCATTCTCAAGCATTTTATGCACAATTTGGTCGAATCAAAGGATCAAACTAAACCAAAGAAGTCTACCTAGTCTAAAAAGATTATCATCGGAGGATTTTCTTTTCAATTTCTTTTTTTTTTGCTTTTTGCTTTTTGCTTTTTTTGTTTTTTAATTTTTAATTTTTTTTTCAAAATCTTTTTCTTAGTACATGCATGCTCCCAATAACAATGCAAAAGAAAATGCAGAGGGACTAAAATACAGCCTAGACTGAAAAGAAAACCAAATGCACTTACTAAAATACTGCTAAACAAAATGAAAACCTAGAACAAAAACTCCAAAAAACTATCACAAACAGCATATACAAAGTACAAGCACACCAAACCAAAGCAGGCATCAGACTCCAAATCTAACTACTAACTCTCCCATACTTGAATCACACATTGCTTTCAATGTGGACACAGAATAGAAAAAGGGAAGGGGAGTAGCACTAAGCAATCAAAAAGGAGGTGGTGGAGGAGGATGAGGTGGTTGCCCATAAGAGATACACCAATCCGGCCAGTTCTATAAACATGCCCTATAGTCCTGGAAATATTGAGTTTGGGTAGCAAGCATTCCATGAAACTCATCGTGGCACTCCTGGACAAAGTCCCGAAGAGCGGCATTCTCAGAAGTAGTAAATGCTCGAAGGAAAACTTGCTCCTCTTGAATAGATTTAAGGGTGTCTTGGAGGTCGGTATAGTCAGGATGGGGTGGTTGAGAGAAAGAGGTAGGTCTTGCTTAACTAGAATGAAGGGCTAGATGATGAGTTGCAGGTTGAACAACCTCGTTATCACCAGGTACTTAATAAAGGTTAGCTCGATGAAGTAAGGAGGTTCGATCAACATTGGGAAGTGGAAAAAGCCGGTCCCCATAGTAAATCCAACATATACGCCCAGCCTCAACTTTACAAAAGTTCATAATTTCAAAAGCAGCTTGATCAAGCCGCTAGGACCCGAGAACTCTGTCCTCAGGGTTGGGTCCAATACCCAAAAATCTAGCAATAGTAGTCACAATCCCACCTATGACTATCCTACCTTTAGTACTAACAGCAGTACTATGTAACTGCCTGGCCAAAAATGAGCCGGGGTCAAGTTGGTCACTGTCAAGCATATAGGACAAAAAGTGCAACTCAGACAATTTCGAGACATTCAAACTATCGTCCCGAGCAAAGAAACAACAAGCCAAGATATGCTGAGTTACTCTAATTCAAGGGTTCCTAATATGAGTGCACTTTGATGAACTAGTGCTGTACTGAACACTCTTCAAAAGTTCCCTCCAAAATGCATTTAGATTGAATTCATCTGGAACTTGGTGGTTCAATAAATCCATGCCAGGTGGAAAATCGAATAATCCATTAAAGGTACCTAAGTTCAACTCGTAAAATTGTCCCTGCAAATAAAATATGATATGTACCCGGCTTGACATTAAGGCCCTCTAATGACCTCGACATGGAGTGTACTCAGGAACCCTAAGGTTAGGTCCCGGTGTGTATGCTCTTTTATTTCTAAAAAGTTTCCCGTACCACCTCGTGTAAATAACCACCGAATATCATCTAACATTCCAAATCGAGCTAACAATTCTTCATCATAATATCTAGTTGCCACAACCATACATTCAGTCAAACAAGTATATCTAGCAACGTGATCAGGATACATTAAACTAAGGGGGTGAGGAATGTTACCTTGAGCTTACGAATTGGTGGAGGTTCGGGATGTCCTTTGAGGTCAAGTTGGTGCTTAACTTGAGCATCCAACCTCCTTGATATTCTTTTGTATTTTGGTAGGTGCCACTGTTGCAAAGTGAACCAAAAACCAAAACTAAAACCTAAATAAGAAAATTTGAAGAAGAAAAATGAAGAAATTAAGTAAAAAGAAGAAGAATTGGAGAGAGAAAAAGATGGGTATGGTGGATAAGTGAAGTGAGGTGAGTTTGAAGAAGAAGATGAAGAAAGAGATGAAATTTGTGTGGAAAGAGAAAAGATTAAGTGAAAAGGGATGATTTTGGGTGAAAATGGGTGAAAAATTGAGAAGAAATGAGGTAAGAATGGAGGTTGTAGTTATAGAGGTTCAGAGAAAGACAACGGAGGTAGAGAGAGAGCGTGTCGTGAAGAAGATCAAGTGTAAGGGAAAATGAGGGGGCACCGTGGTCAAAGACCTAGATCACGGGCTGTAATAGGTCATCACGGACCGTGGAGTTCACCACGGTCTGACCGTGGTATCTGCTGACTCCGTTTTTTTTAATTTTTCTTGGTTGGAACCCCACAGCTGCGGTGCTGGGTACCCTGGTCGTGGTGCCAAAACATTTTATTCCATAGTTTTTGTTTTCTCTGTTTTTGTTCCTTCAAACTACAAAAATAGTAAAAATCAAAGCTAAGGAACAAAAAAGAAAAAGAGCTGGGTTGCCTCCCACAAAGCACTCTTTTAAGGTCAAGAGCTTGACCCTTCTTTATGCTTGTTCCGGATTAGTAAGTGTACGGATGTTGCCCTTATCACGGACCACAAAGTCAAACTTTTTCAGTCGAAGGTACCATCGCAAAAGCTCGGGTTGAAAGTCATTCGTCTCCATAACTTGACGCCATAATGCATTATCGGCGTACAACATAAAGCGCACTCGTAGCCCGTCAGACGAGCTACTATCGACTTGTTCAACCTCCAAATCAAAATTTGCTTCAACGCCTTCTATAGGAGGTAAAGAGAGAACAGCCTGGGCAGACCTGCAATGGTCGCTCATAGAAGACTCATTAGAAACATAGGCCTCAACCTTGGGCATGTTAGGTGGTATAGTGGCAGCAACCTTCACCTTAACATACCTTTGGTCGGGGTCCTCATGAGAAATCTAGTTAAAGTCAGGAGGATCTTCATAATTTAAGACATCCTCCATATCAATCTCAGGGGAAGGGGAAAATTCATCAATATAAAAGAATGCGGAGAAACCACTTTCTCATTCATGTGACAAAACAGAGCATAGCGTCCTTCCACCGTAAAAGTTATACGACCCTTTTTTACATCAATATGGCAACCAGTTGTAGCCAAAATGAGCCGACCTAGGATAATTTGAGCATCATAGGTCTCGGGCATATCAATTATGATAAAGTCCTCCAACACCCGCATATCTACTACATTGACTGGCACATTATCCAATCTGCATATGGGTTGCGTCTCAGAACTGTCTGCTAACTGTAGTAAAAAGGATGCAGCTTGCACCTAGATCGCATAAAGCTCTCTCAATTTTCACTTTTCCCACAATACAGGTGATAGAAAAACTACCTGGGTCAGGGAGCTTAGGTGGAAAAATTATGGGGATCTTTATATATCATTCTCTATCAATGTAGCAGTCTTGCAACTATCATTTCTCTCCTTACTTCTAGCCATTATCATTTTCCTACCCTCTTCCATTAGTATATCCTCAGAGTCAGTAAAGTCCTCTACTTCTTCCTTCAAGGTGACACAATTACATTGCTCACGAGAGTTAGGTTCGGGCTTGCTAAAAAGTCTATCTAGGGGCATAGATAAAAAGCTAGCTTTTTAGGCAATCTGCGCTTCCAACATCCTATTATGAGTTGTAAGTACATCAACCTTTAAACCTAATTGTTTAATATACTCATCTTATTTTTGTTGTGCCATAAGTATACTTTCCATCATTGCTTCTAAATTGAACTTTTGGGGTACTTGAGAAGGGAAAGGAGCTCTCTGAATATCGGGAGGTGGTCTAGCATTCATTGAGGGCATATTCAAAGGGTTTGGATTAGACCTATATGAGAAGTTCGGATGATTCTTCCACCCCAGATTGTAGGTACTAGAATAAGGGTCATTGGCCGGTCTCGGATTGAAGTTTTAAACATAGTTAACTTTACTAGGGTCTTGGGAAAAAGGACTCCCAACTTGTAATTTAAAGTCATAAGCTCAATAGATCCACAAATTTTATAAGGGGAAGGGACACTAGAATTCACAGCATTAATATTCATTCGGTCCAATCTTTAAGTCATAGCATCTACTTTAGCAGAAAGCAAAGTAAGTACATCAACTTCAAGCTTACCTCCAATCCGCTTGGGTTGGCCTCGTTCGGTGGACCATTGGAAATTGTTAAGTGTTATCTCCTTAATTAAGTTATACGCTTCATCCTCAGTTTTGTTCATCAAGGTTCCTCCTGCTGCTGTATCAATAATAGACCTTACAGACTGGGTCATACCATTATAAAAAGTTTGGATAATCATCCAACGTTGAAGACCATGATGAGGGCATAAGCGTAGGAAATCTTTAAACTGCTCCCAAGCTTTGTAGAGCGTCTCTTCATCTTTTTACGTAAAGTTGGTGATTTGATTCCTTAAGCTGGCCGTTTTGCTCGGAGGGAAAACTTGGCGAGGAAGGCTCCTGTTAACTCATCCCAAGTGGTAATACATCCCGATGACAAATAGTGTAACTAAGCCCTTACTTTATCTCTCAATGAGAAGGGAAACAAGTGCAATCGGATGGCATCAGTAGAGACTCCATTAAGATTCAACGTATCGCATACCTCTAAAAAGACCGAGAGCTATAGATTTGGGTCTTCCAAAGGAGTTCCTCCAAACTGGGATTGTTGCACCATGGAGATGAGTACTGGTTTGAGTTCAAAATTGTTAGCATCAATTGTAAGGTGAGTGATGCTTGAGGCAATCCCTTGGACTCCAGGGGTAACGAAATCTCGAAGTGTCCTTCTTCAGTCACCTTCTTCTTCCGTCATATTTGTTGAATTCCTTCTTGTCTCATGTCTTTGTTCTTTAATTCTTTGCTTCTTCTTCCTTAAGTGAAAAGTCTTTTGAATCTTGGGATTAGGCTTGTACAAGATTGGACTTCGCATAAATGAAAAAAATTTCTATAAGCACTATCACCAACACTACCTGCGAAATCAAACAAGAAAATAAAAATAAAATAAAAGTAAAAGGCAATAAAATACTTAGCCACTTGCGTAAGACTAACTCAATAGTTAGCAGATTGAGTCCCCGACGACGGCGCCAAGAAACTTGACCACTATCGCAAGTGTACGGGTAGTCGTAGTGTAGATAAAGAGATCGCTCCTCAGGGACCGATATAATCTATCGAGTTTTGTCTATCAAAATATGCTAACTAAAATTCTAATTCAAGGGATTTCGATTTAACAACTTTAAATTCACTAATTTTAAATCAATTAAGGAAAGATGCCTAGGAATTCATGTAGTTATGAAAGTTGATTGGATCGAAATGATAAGTATGCACTTTTCTCTAATCGATTAATCTCGAGGAATTGCAATCTCTCCAAAATTTAGTCTATTATTTCGAAATCAACCAAATTTGCCTAAACTAAGCCAAAGTCGTTCTTTCAAACTAATTTATCTTAATCCAAGTTAAATATCTTTGGTTACTCTCTAGTCCTCCTAGCATGCAAATCTCTCTTTTGAGACGGCGTTATATCAGGTTTTATTAAGCAGTCTAACAATCAAATGTCATCTTTCAGTTTTTCACTCAATTGTTTCAAGTGCGCAAGCAAACTTTGGCTAAAAATCCACTCGCAACATGATGATCACTTGATAGAACGAAATCAAACAAATTATGAAATAAGCATAATTCTATAGATTAAAACATGATCTAACTACACTTTCATAAACTACTAAATCTCTATACAAAATAAAACTATTTACACATGGTAAAAGATTAAACAACTAACCAATGTTTTGGTGAAATCTGAGAGGAAGGGTTTGACTGAGATAGCTTTTCAACCAAGGGTTTCGAACCACCTCAAAATGAAACACACACTCTCAAGATTTCTCGCGAAAATAATAATCAAACTAAGAATCGAAACTAAAATGAATAAAATTTGAGAAAGAAGATGGACTATGCTATCCTTATTTTCTTTTCCATTGTTGCTGAACGACGCCTTTTATAGAAAAATTTGGATGTTTTCAAGTGCACAGCTGAAGGAAAACAAAGAGGCAATAGTTTCACCTCTCACCACGGTCCGTGGCGAGCACCACAGTCCGACCATGATCTTGGCTGGAACCGATTTTCTACTTTTTCCTTGCTCCACAGGCGTAGCAGCACATGGTTGTCCGTAGGGGAGGTTAAAATACATCCAATAAGGGTCAAATGCTGGATAAAAAGGCCTAAAATCCTGCAAAACACATCAAACAATCATACACAAGCATAAATTGAGAATAGGAGTATAAATTATGACATTAAGCACATAATTCTCCTAAAAACATGGCAAAAAATAGCCCTAAATGATGTATACATTAAGCACTTATCATGTAGCATGTCCAGGCCCTTGAGAACTCGACTACGAGTGGTGTTCTATGCTGGCATTCGGGTCGGGGTTATGAATGCGGACATCCCACTTGGAATGGAAATGTTTGCTTTACATGCAGTGTCTATTAGGAAATTAGAGCAAACTAATTGCAGAAGCGTTAGGGTGAACAATGATAATTAAAAGTAAAACAGCAATAACAAGAACAATAAAAAACATTAAGATTTACATGAAAACCCAATGCGGAAAAAAACATGGACGACGATGAGCACAAACAATCCACTATGAGAAGAAGTGAGTATAATGCGATCACAATCACAACGAGTGATTTGATGAAGCAGCAAGATTGCAATCTCTCTTATAATCTCTCTCTCAAATCTAGTAAAGTGGAACTAAATAGTCAAATGATATTTCTATTGGTATCTTTAGAAGGTAGAAAGCATGCCCTTTATAAAGGGGTAGGATGAGTGAGAAACCGACTAGAAACCGTAACTGCCATAACTAAACAGCTGCCGTCCACCATGGGCCGTGAAGTGCAAATTGGGCTAAAACCCAATAATAAACCCACTAACTCTTCATGCACCGCCACTACCAATCAAGGCTTGAACGTGCAAATTTTAGTTGGGCAATTTTGGCTTGGGTCATGGATGACCCACCATGATGTGGGGATGATTGAATTTTCGGGCCATACGCTAACAATCTCTACCTTGGACCAAAATCTAATGCCAACTCTTGAACACCGCCAAAGCACCCTGAAGGGTGATGCCCCGAAGGGCAGAGCCTCGAAAGGCAATCAAATACTGTGAACACCAACTAAGTCTAAGCAATGCTCGAACTTAACTATAGGGAGAGGCTTAGTAAGCATATCTGCATAATTCTCCGAAGTATGAGCCTTCCTCACGATAATCTCCCGTGTAGTAACTGTATCTCTGACATAGTGATACTTAACACTTATATGCTTGGTCTTGTAATGATAGGCATCATTCTTAGTCAAGTGAATAGCGCTCTGACTCTCCGAAAACACCACGGTAGTACCTTGTGGTACTCCAAGCTCAGTAACAAGGCCCTTTAACTAGATAGCTTCCTTCGTACCTTCAGTAGCAGCAACATACTCAGCCTTCATAGTAAAAAGAGCTGCAATAGACTGAAGTGATGTTTTTCATGAGATAGCACCTGCACACATAGTGAAGATATGCCCTGAAATAGACCTCCTTCTATCAAGATCACCAGCATAATCAGAATCAACAAAACCTATAATATCCCATTTAGCAGCTTTGTTCCTGTCAAACACTAATCCTCTATCAATTGAACCCTTTACATACCTAAGGATCCACTTCATAGCCTCCTAATGGTCCATACCAGGACTATATATATAACAACTTACCACGCTCATAGCATGTGACAAGTCAGGCCTAGTGCATACCATAGCATACATCAAACTACCAACTTCACTAGAATAAGGAATATGAGACATCTTCTCAATGTCCTCCTCAGACTGTGGACAAGACTCAGTAGACAGTTTATAGTGAGCAACAAGAGGTGTAGAAATTGCTTTGCAGTTACTCATATTAAATCTATCAAGTACTTTCTCAAGATATCGACTCTAAGACAAGTACACCTTACCGGCCTTTCGATCCCTCTGAATCTCCATGTCTGGTATCTTCTTTGTTGCACCCAAGTCCTTCATTTCAAACTCACTACTGAGTTGAGATTTCAACTTGCTGATAAAGGAGTTATCCTTGGAAGCTATCAGCATGTCATCAACATATAACAACAAGTAAACAAAAGAACAATCAGAAAATTGCCTGAAATACACACAATTATCATACCGACTACGTGTGTATCCTTACCCAATCGTAAAGGTACCAAACCTTTTATACCACTACCTAGGAGCCTGCTTAAGTCCATACAAGGACTTCTTCAAATGGCATACACATTGTTCCTTCTTGGGAACAACAAACCCTCAGGTTGCTTCATGTAAGTCTCCTCCTCCAACTCCCCATGAAGGAACGCAGTCTTTGCATCAAGTTGCTCTAACTCTAGATCAAATAGGGTAACAAAAGCAAGCAGTACTCTAATAGAGGTGTGACGAACAACAGAAGAGAATACCTCGTTGTAGTCAATATCTTCGTTTTGGTTGCATCCACGAACAACTAGACGTGGTATGCCTTCCTTTCTTTTATAGATCCACTTGGCAGTTAAGGCTCTTCGGCTTTTAGGTAGCTCACATAAATTCCAAGTTCGATTCTTGTGTAGGCTCTCCATTTCTTCTTGCATAGCTAGGACCTAATTAGATGAGCTCGGGCAGGAGATAGCTTCGGTATAAGTTGAAGGCTCAGCACATTTAAAAATCTCCTCTGCAACTGTAACAGCATAAGCTACAAGTCTTTCACTATCTATATAGCGAGTAAGCTTCTTGATCTCCCTCCTAGGATGATCACGGGCTATAGAATAATCATCCTCTACCTAAGGCTGATTAGGACTTGTAGTACTAGAACTGGGTTCAGTAGCCTGAACCTCCCTGCTGGGATCATCAGCAGCTCCATCTTCACCTGCAGCAGTCTCCAACCTCTATCTCCACCTTCATACTAGGAATCTCTTGATCACATGTACCAGTAAAAGAAACAAAAAATTTTTTCCCAAAAGATAACATAGCATTTTCATTGAAAGTTACATCTTTACACTGAATAGCTTTCTTAGAATCAGGACACCATATTCGATATGCCTTAGACTCATATGCATAACCAAGAAACATGCATTTAACAACCCTCAGAGCTAACTTCCCATCATTCGTATGGGCAAACATAGGACATCCAAATATTATCAACATAGAATAATCAACAGGATTATCTGATCAAACTTCTTCTGGAATCTGAAAGTTAATGGATGTATGTGGAGATCGATTCACTAGATAACAAGCTGTCGAAATGGCTTCAGCCTAGAAAGCTTTGCAATCCCAAAGCCCTGCATTAGAAAGCATATAACGAGCTTTCTTTAGCAGAGTTCGATTGATGCATTCTGTAACTCTATTCTGTTGAGGCTTACCAACTAATGTCTTGTGCCTAGCTATGCCATTAACAGCGTAGAACTCAATGAACTCCAACTCATAGAATTGAAGACCATTATCAGTCTTGAGCTTCTTTAGCTTCCTCCCAGTCTGGTTCTTAACAAGCGCCTTGAACTTCTTAAATATGGGAAACGTCTCATTTCTATCTCAAGAAATAAACCCAGACTTTTCGTGAGAAATCATCAACAAATGTTAACATATAGTGCTTACCTCCAAATAAAGGAACCTTCGAAGGACCCCACAGATCACAATGGATGTAATCAAGCATCCCTACGTACGGTGCCTAGTTGTAGAGAAACTAGCTCTCTTCTGTTTCCCAAACACACAATGATCACAAAACTCTAGCTTACCCGTACCTGCCTATCCAGACAACCTTTCTTGCTTAGAATGGTTATCCCCTCTCACTTATATAGCCCAATCACATGTGCTATAATCTCATAGTATCAACATTTATCAATGTTGTATAAAATGCTGCTCAACCTATAACTGTTGTACCCTGCAGAAGATAGAGACTTCCCTATCTGAATCCCTTCATCAACACCATGTCGCCCTTCATCAGCTTCAGGACACGATTCTCAGCTGAGTACCTGTAACCATTAAATTAGCCTCAAGAGTACCCAAAGAGATGAGATTGCGAGTCATATCAGGAATGTGATGAGCCTTAGACAAGGTCCTAACTACACCATCATGGGTTTTAATCTGCACAGTACCTACTCCTATAACCTTACACTCGGTGTCGTTGCCCATAAGTACAATCCCAGTATTAGCAAGCGGATAAGTTGCAAACCAGTCCCTATGAGGACACATATGATACGTATAACCAGAATATAAAACCCAATCATCACCTACCCTATTTCCAGAGGTGGCGGCAAGAGACATAGTAGCAACCAACACATCACCATCAGATTTAGACTCAACAACACAATTAGCTGTAGCAGGTTTCTTAGACTGATTCTCCTTTTCTTCTTTCTCTTTCTTATTTTTCAGTTTCCAATAGTTAGCAGCAATATGACCCAATTTACCACAAAAATTGCAGGTCTTACCAATATGAAGATTTCTAGACTTAGAACGGTTCTTTCTCCTACTACCGTTCCCCCTTTTCTCTGTTGTTCTATCCCTTACAACCAACCCCTCAGCAGAATCAGTATGAATATCATGATCAAAATTTTCTTTAGATAATAAGTTTGACTTAACATCCTCAAACGATATAGTGTTAGAATTACTATATAGCATGATCTCCTTAAAATGCTTATATGAAGGGGTAATGACACAACCAACAAAATAATCTTATCTTCATCTTCAATTTTCATATCTGAATTTTCGAGATCAATAATAATCGAATTAAAATCATTTAGATGTTTTTGAACATGAGTACCTTTTGCCATCTTAAAAGTGTACAACTTTCCTTCAATTGGATCTTGTTGGTGAGACTCTTCATCATATAGAGTTCATCCAGCCGAACCCAAAGATCCACTGCAGTTGTCTTATCCAGTATCTCTTGCAAGACATGTGGCGCCAAGCACAACTGTATGGCTGAAAGTGCCTTCTCCTCTAGTTCTTCCCATTCATCATCCGTCAAAGGACCACGCTTCTTCTTCTTCTATTCCACCCATTATTCTTCTGTCATCGTACTGGGTTTTGAATAAGGTCCTAAGAGAACCTTCCACAACAAATGCTGAATGAGAACCGCTCTCATCTGTAACTTCCAAATATTGAAACTAATATCTCCATCAAACTTCTGAATATCAACCTTCACAATCGAAGACATCCTAAACCTCGCTCTAATATCATTTGTTAGGAAATTAGAGCAAACTAATTGCAGAAGCATTAGGATGAATAATGATAATCAAAAGTAAAACAACGATAACAAGAACAATAAAGAACACCAAGATCTACATGGAAACCCAATGTGGGAAAAAAATCACGGACAGCGACAAGCACAAACAATCCACTATAAGAAGGAGTGAGTACATTACGATCACAATTACAACGAGTGATTTGATTAAGCAATAAGATTATAGTCTCTCTTATGATCTCTCTCTCAAATCTAGGAGTGTGAAACTGAATACTCAAATGGTATTTCCGTTGGTATCATGAGAAGGTAGGAGGCGTGCCCTTTATAAAGGGGTAGGATGAGTGAGAAACCTGCTAGAAACTTTAACCTCCATAGCTAAACAGCTGCCGTCCATCATGGGCCATGAAGTGCAAATTGGGCCAAAACCCAACAATTAACTCTTCATGCACTGCCACTATTTTGAATGTGCAAATTTCAGTTGTGTAATTTTGGCTTGGGTCGTGGAGGACCCGCCATGATGTAGGGATGATTGAATTTTTGGGCTACACGTTAACAAAGTCTAATGTATTTCTTCAGATTATCTTTTATTTGTTCTCTTGTCATATGAGGATTTATGTTATTATTCAGAAGGCATTCCTCAATGGTAAGGCATGTACCTAATAACAACAACTAGAAAAATCAAAATATGACGATTGTGAACTCATCCCCTGTTGATTTGCAGTAGCAAAAGTGGAAATGAGATGTACGATGTGAAAAATGTGAATAACAAGAAGTGAATTCTTGTTCAGAATATATAATTAATCTTAGCCTATGAGTGAGATGTATGTCTTCCATACTAACCTACCATAGTAGCAACTCGTAAAGCCTACACAATTAACCCCCCACCTCCCCAAACAAAAACTCCCCAAATCATTTTTTTTCCACCAAAAAGAAAAAGTGTTTGTGTTGTCAAATGAAAGACCATTTAAATGGTTTCACTCCTTGAGTAACATATACCTTCCCCATCAACATAGGCGCTGCCACCTTCTAGAATCATGGAATGTGGAAACCTTGGAAACTTCTTAACACCCAGAATCTACCAAAACAACAAGGCATCAATTCTGAGCAGATGTATGAAACACACTATTCATGAAAGATAAACGGAACAACCACTATTTTCATTGCACATCTTGAGATGAAAACTAACCTTGCGTGTAACAAGGATGTCAAGACTCTAACCCTTATAACATCCTTCATCAACATCTAAGGCTCAAGGGTAACGAAAGTTAGGATTCTTCTATTGAAAACCAAGACTTAAGACATACAGCAAGATGACAAAATGTTATCTCAATCCTACACAGAGTTCACGGAAATTTAGGCCTCAAGAAAGACTCAGGCCACAGTTCCTTGTAAAAGGTACTTATGTCACAAGAACGTGAGATATGTTCTTGTAATCATAATTGACAACTGCTTTAGAAGTTACCACATCATTCTAATATTATCCTTTTTCTTTTCTCCTCGGGGGCTTGGGGAGGAAAAGAGGGAGAGGAGAGGTGTAACCCTGATATGGGCAGGCAATTGGCTCTGTGCATTCATCCACTAGACAAATGATATGAAGTGATTGTCAAATCTCACAAAACAAAAATGCTCCTAAGATATGCTGGGTTTCGTGGCCCAAAATCCAACAAACAGCACGGTGGGACTGTACTAGACGACACGGACGTGTCAGACCGAAGAAGTGGAGCATTGAAGGAAGACAGAAAAACGGCACGGTCATGCCGTGTCACCATAGAACGGTCGTGCAGTGCGTTGTTCTGGCGCAAGCTTTTTTTCTGGCGGCTAGGGTTTTGCGTTGGCGTGTAGTCTTCTTGGTGGCTAGGGTTCTCTTCTAGGGGTAAAACCCTAGACTTCTAGACCCTATATAAAGAGGCTTTGCATAAGATCTAAAATAACTCCTGAATCCCTGAATTCCAAAACACATTGAGAGGTAGAAAGACTTTGAGAGAAATTATAAGAGAGGTTGTAATTCTACTGTTGGATCAAATCACGTGTTGTGATTGTGATCATTTTGTGTTCTCCCTACTCATATAGTGGATTGATTGTGTTCATCGCTGTCCGTGGTTTTTTTCCCCGCATTGGATTTACACGTAAATCTTGTGTGTTTTTATTTTGTTCTTGTTATCGTTCTTTAAGTTTCTGAATATCTATTTCGTCCTATTGCTTCTGCTATTAGTTTGCTCTAATTCCTAGCAAGTGGTATCAGAGCTTTGGTTTCGAATGTCTTCAATTATGAAGGTCGATATTCAGAAATTTGATGGGGAGATTAGTTTTAATCTTCGGAAGGTGCAGATAAGAGTAGTTCTCATCCAGAATGGGTTATGGAAGGTTCTGCAAGGACCTCACATGAAACCCGAAAAGATGGCTGATGAACAATGGGTAGCAGACCAAAGAAGAAGCGTGGAATGTTGACAGATGAGGAATGGGAGGAACTGGAGTTGAAGGCACTTTCTGCCATTCAGTTGTGCTTAGCACCACATGTCCTGCGAGAGGTGCTCGATAAGGCGACTGCGGTGGATCTGTGCACTCAGCTGGAGGAACTCTACGTGATGAAGAGTCTAGCTAACAAGATCCGTTTGAAGGAAAGGTTGTACATCTTTCGTATGGCTGAAGGTACCCCTGTTCAAAAACATTTGAATGAGTTTAACTCTATTCTTGTTGACTTGGAGAGTCTAGATGTGAAAATTGAGGACGAGGATAAGACTATTTTTCTTGTTGTGTCGTTACCCCCTTCTTATAAATACTTTAAGGAGATTATGCTATATAGTAATTCTAATACTATGTCGTTTGAAGATGTTAAGTCAAACCTGTTGTCTAAGGAGAAGTTTGATCTTGACATTCATGCTGATTCCACTGAGGGATTAGTAGTAAGGGGTAAAACAACTGAAAATGGGATTGGTAATAGGAGTAAGAACCGTTCTAAGTCTAAAAATCCTCACCTGATAAGATCTGCAATTACTGTGGTAAATTGGATCACATTGTTGCTAACTGTTGGCAACGGCAAAAGAAGAGGGAGAAAGAAGAAGATAATTCTCATGAGCCTGCTGAAATTTCGTTTGCTAAATCTAATTCTGATGGTGATGTTTTGTTTGCTACTTCTACTGAAAGGGGGAGCAATTCTGATTGGATTCTTGATTCTGGGTGTGCCTATCATATGTATTCTCACAAGGATTGGTTTTCAATATATGATCCAGTTGACTGAACTGTTGTTCACATGGGCAACTATGCCCAATGTAAAGTAACTGAAATTGGTACTGTTAAAATTAAGACCCATGATAGTGGTGTCAGGATTTTATCGAATGTTCGTCACGTTCTTGACTTGAAGCGTAACCTCATCTCTTTAGGCACTCTTGAATTCAAGGGGTGCAAATATTCAGCTGAAGATGGAGTTCTGATGGTCTCGAAGGGTAGTCGGATTCTACTGAAGGGTTTGAGGCAAGGAGGCCTCTATGTCTGGCAGATATCTACTGCGACAGGTTATATGAAGAAAGGTTCATATAAGTCATCTCCCAGAGCTAAGTTCGAGCATTGGTTGGACGTAGTTGGCATTTCCAGTATTTGAGTGTCCTTCGGGGCATTGTCCCTTGGGGGGCGTCACCCTTCGGGGTGTGATGACGGCGTTAGAGAGTTGGTGATTGGAGATTTTGGTCCAAGGTGGAGATTGTTGGGTTTCGTGACGCAAAATCCAACAAACGGCATAGTGGAACCGTGCTAGACGACACAGACGTGTCAGGCTAAAGAAGTGGAGCGTCGAAGGAAGACAGAAAAACGGCACTGGCGTGCCATGCCACCATGGCACGATCATGTCGTGCGCTGTTCTGGTGCAGGCTTTTTTTCTGGCGGCTAGGGTTTTGCGTTGGCGTGTCGTTTTCTTGGCGGCTAGGGTTCTCTTCTAGGGGTAAAACCTTGGACTTCTAGACTCTATATAAAGAGGCCTTGCCTAGGATCTAAAATAACTCCTGAATCCCTGAATTCCAAAACACATTGAGACGTAGAGAGACATTGAGAGAGATTACAAGAGAGGTTGTAATTCGGATGTTAGATCAAATCACTTATTGTGATTGTGATCGTGATCGTTTTGTACTCTTCCTACTCATATAATGGATTGATTGTGCTCATCGCCGTCCGTGATTTTTTCCCGCATTGGGTTTCCACGTAAATCTTGTGTGTCTTTGTTTTGTTCTTGTTATTGTTCTTTAAGTTTCTGAATATCTGTTTCGTCCTATTGCTTCCGCTATTAGTTTGCTCTAATTTCTAACAAGAAATTTTACCAATACAAGCATACCTAGCAAACAGGACCCTAGTTGACCTGATCATGGCTAGCACACACAGTAACTAGCTCAAATTTTGAAATTACAGTTGCCACTCTCGCAAACACCCTCTGAGCATGCACTGCATGATCCCGCCAATTATCTAGGCGTTCCTATTGAGCAGTTTATGTGAAGTGCCACTATATCAATGGAGATGAAAGACGACATGCAGTTGATTCGTAGAATACTAAATGAAAATGGGCATGAACAAACTAGTAGGCACTAGACAAGCCTAGATATAAAGTAACAGATAATCATTTTTTTTCCCTTTTCAATGCAAACATGTAATGTTACTACCGTTTTCAGCAAACAAAAACCACTGAACTCTTAACTATGGGAGCAAATTCACAATTCACAATCAAATAAGCGCAGTTTGGTACTAAGGGTAAACGAATGAAACCCAGAACCCATCTTGCAAGACGCATGTGTAATTCATTCAGAAGACAACATCTGAAGAGCCAAAGGAAGCATGAAAAAAAGCAGTAAATATAAGAGGACGACTTACAGGCCAACCCATCCAACAACGTGAATGGGGCTCCCGTTCAGCAGGCATCCGATAACCATGTTGCGCAGGCGTCCCTTCTAAACTCCATTTTACCCTGCACACATAGACACACACGCAATCTCTCTCCCTGTCTCTCTCTCTGCTTTCGGCCCTCTACCGGTCCCGCTGTGGGTTTTCGCACTTGGCAGTGCAATGCCCACAGAGTGTATGAAGATGGGTTACAGCATCTCAGCTACGAAATTCTATCAGCAATGAAGGAAAGAATCTTTTTTATTCCAATTTGCCACCTTGCTTTTTCTTTTAATTTGAGGTGGTGAAAAGGAACCCCTTTCCCAGCGCAACTGGGCAGCCCTCTTTTTTGATCTTTCAAGTTATATAATATAATGTTCTTTGTGTGACCGAATTGATAGCAAATTAGGATACTCGTTACAGTATGAGAACAACAGATATTGCTCAAAATTTTCTCACTACCACGAGAAGTAGGCTTGGTGGTTTTTTTTTTTTTTTTGGGGGGGGGGGGGGCTTAAGTCCAAGCGAACTTTTGTAGTTTATCACTTAATAAGGCCCTGTTCTTTTCGTCGATCGATAAATATCAGTTTATCAATTTGAACCAACTTTAATCTAGTTTAACTCACTTCATCAACTTTCATACAAAAAAATACTCAGTTCAATCTTTTTCAACCAACTTCAACCCACTTCCGACTATTCTAACCAACTTCTACCCATCATATAAAAAAAATTTAACCCACTTCAACCAACTTCAACTTACTTCAATCAAAAGATATCCACTTCAACCTATTTCAATCCACTTCTACGAATCTCAACCAACTTCACCTTTTTGTCAATCCATATTTCCCTACTAAAAGAATATATCCTAATTAGTAACATCCTCAAATTAATACCCATTGCATAAAGAATGAACCTTTCAATTGAACTTGGAATCTTAACTCATTTTAACAATCCATGAAAATCCACAATTAGTTTCAACACATTGCTCCAACTTGAGAGAGAAAATATGTGACATAGTTTCAGACCCAACCCTAGTTGTATCATTTTGTCCAATGAAGGAGGTTTTGAGCACTAATGGAGGAATACAATTATTATGTCTGGAATGAACACGCGACATAAATGATACCCAGAATGAAAGTGGAACACAGCTTACCTGCTTCAACAAGTGCGATAATTCATTTTCCTGCTCCTTTCAGCACTAACATGTAACAAAGATAACTTCATAGAGTACCATTGTCAAAGGAAGGGTAAAATTTCTCATTACATTCGAGGAGCATATGCTCTCTCTCTCTCTCTCTCTCTCTCTCACACACACACACACACACAATATGCTCCTGCAGTTTGCTCCATCAGTGATCGGTAGCAGTTGAGCTTGGTAGTTTCCGGTGGCGCTGCAGGTGAATCTCTCCCTCCCCGTCTGCTTGCTTCGCTTTTACTTTCTGTACTACTAACTCCACCACCA
>JAKOGI010000026.1:1884816-1959816 GCA_029747015.1 Carnegiea gigantea
GCCAATTTCTCCCAAAGGATCATAGATTTCGGCGTAATAAATCTGCATTTTACAAAAACAGGGAGGACCATTCAGAACCTCCTCCTATGTTGACCGGGGAGCAGGTTTGGAGTCATGTGTCTTTGCTCCCAAAGGCAGCAGATCATAAGGGAAAATTAGATGGCTACAGACGGTCGCACAATTGGACAAGACGTAGCATATTTTGGGATCTCCCGTATTGGAGTAAGTTGTTACTACGTCACAACCTTAACGTCATGCACATTAAAAAACATGTTTTTGAGCAAATAATTAACACGGTGATAAATGTGAAGGATAAAACAAAAGATGACCTCAATGCGAGGAAGGATATGCTTACTCATTATAAACGTAGGAGACTTAATGTTCGCACTGTGGAAGCTGGTGAACGAAGCCGGCGAGAAGTTATGCCACAAGCTCCATATGTTCTACAGAAGGAGCACAGAAAGGTGGTGTGTGAATGGATCCGTAAACTGAAATTCTCAGATTATTATGCCTTGAACTTGAGTAGGTCTGTGGACATGAGAAATGCTTCACTGCATAACCTGAAAAGCCATAATTGTCATGTTTTCATGCAACGTTTGTTGCCTCTGGCTTTTAGAGATCTCTTACCCAGCAATGCCTGGAATGTGCTAACTGAGTTTAGCCAGTTCTTTTGAGATTTGTGTTTCTCGAAGTTGCATGTTGATGACATAGTCTGTTTAGAGAATAACGTTGCAGAAATATTATGCAAGTTAGAACGCGTTTTTCCCCCTGCATTCTTCAATGTAATGGAGCATCTACCTGTCCACTTACCTATGGAACTGACACTTGGAGGACCGATTTAATATCGATGGATGTATGACAATGAAAGGTATGATATGGTTCATGGAAATCATGTCTGAAGTGGCATACACAAATGACATTTCAATTTATTGGATTACAGGTTCTTTCATCACTTAAAGAGAAAAGTAGGCAATAAAGCACGTGTTGAGCCTTCAATTTGGTATGCGTACTTAATGGGAGAGATCACGAACTTCATTGCGAATTATTTTGATGATAGTGTTGATGTTAGGGCACGAGATTCGCCCAGAAATGTGATGAACCTTGAGTAGGACAAATCCGATGCCAAACTTCCAGACATTTTCTCCGGTAACGTGGGATATGCCCCGAATGAGGGCAGTGTTCGGTTATTGGATCATTTTGATCATCAATTGGCGCATGCGTATGTGCTATCGAATTGTGGATTGTTGGGAGAATATGAACTGTAAGTTCCTTTATTACATATGGAGGAAACCGTACATACATTGAACACGACTATATGATGTTCTCATTATACTGTATAGGATCTTTGAGTTCGAGATGGTCCAACAAAACCCTTGTGTTTGGGTCAACGATGTGTGGGCACGTTTGAGGATAGATTTTCAGAATGGTTCAAAGCGTATTTACATATTTCCCCAATGTGTTTTGCATACATAGCAGAAGTATTTTTGTAGTTTTACGATAATACTAATATTTTTGACCATTTGTGGTTATGACAACCATGTAGGTCTTGCACTCCAACGTCGACAACGATATCCTAAGGGCACTTTTGTATGGCCTTAAAAGGCATGTTCGTCGCTGGGATCATTATTACGTCAATGGCTTCAACTTCCACACATATAAATATGAGAAAAACAAGTCAACAATGAATTACGGCGTGTGCATGAAAGGGACAGATGGAAAGGAATATTATGGCATTCTGCAGGATGTAATTGAGTTGCACTATGTTGGCGATATTCATCCATATAAGACGATCTTGTTTAAGTGTGATTGGTATGACTGCATCAATGGTGTTATTGTCCATGATACATACAAATTGGTCGATATAAATCACATGAAGAAATATGCCAAGTACGATTCATTTGTCCTTGTAAGTCAAGTCACCAAAGTTTGCTTTATGCCTTATCCTATGAAAGACAACAGTAACAAGGATTGGTGGGCAGTGTTAAAAATGAAACCAAGGTCAATAATAGATGCTCCCAAAGAGGATGCACCATTCCAAATAGATGAAAATGACAACCCGCCTAATTTAGGAGATATTGACGTAGACGATGATGTTGACATCGTTCAATACGAGGAAAATGACACAGATGACAATGTGGATGAGGAGGTTGACGCCACCGATGGTGGATATGGTGAGGAATGGCACGATGGGTTACCACATGAAGACGATGATAATGTTCATAAGGATGATGATGACTACTTCACCGAGTCAATGTTTATGTAGTTTTATGTGTTTTGTGTTAGAACCTGTGTTCTGTATGTTAAATGTTTGCAAACTTCTATTACAATGCTCTCCCTCGATTCGTTATGTTATTTTAGTTGCATGTTTTCATACCGGAGTGCGTATTGCTTGCTGCTCTAATGTATTTATGCAATCTGTGACTTTCATAGCACAAAATCCAATATTGCTCAGTGTATCATATTTAGTGTCGTTTGGCATACAATTTTCAAACTTAAATGCATGCACTTATTTATGTAATTTTCCTACCATTGCATAGGAGTAGGTACGCATGGATGGTTCCGGTGGATCTATCGCTCAGTATGACTCTCAGGAGACACAACCTCTAGAGTTTCCGTTGGATGGCACTAGCACCCTATTGACAAGGGTACGACTTGTGCCTAACACCGACATGTGGTAAGCATCGTTAACTTTCAAAATCCACGAACCAGATGCGTACTACGTTCTCATTTCATTTGTAGGCAATGCTTTATCGTAGGTTTGCTCATCGAGATGTCGCACGAGCCATCTCCGAAACCATTCGAACTTACTACAAGGACGCCTTCACGTGTTGGAGGGACGCCCCTGAGGATCACAAGCAATTTTGGTGGAATTATTTTAAGGTGAAATTTTTAAGCTTTATAATATGGTGTGTTCGTTGGTATACTAGCATTGATTTAGGTATATGATACCAACATTGATTTAAGTTCCCTAAGTATTGATAGATAAATTGATTTAGGTACATCATAAGCCTTAAACGTGTATCATATCACTTACATACATCGAACATGCATGCGACATACACAATGATCCTGTTTCCTGAATTTTTGGGATGTAAATCCCAATGCTCCGGATGTGTGATCCGTTGAAATGTATACTTGGTGTACTTCGGGCGTGTGGCCCGTTGAGCGTGCGAATGTCTTCTGTAATTTTATTTGTTGTAGGGAAGTAATGTATGGCTTTAAGCCTGAAATATGGTCAATTTTTAGATGGAACTTTATCCGTTTCTTCCCAGAAATAGTACAGATAATAGTACAAAGTATAAGGAAGAGAAAAACCAAATGTGAAATCTCTGAAACATCTATCTTAAACAACTAAAGCTTTGCATACTTGGTTGTGAAATAGACAATAGCGTAGGCGATGGATGATATGAGCAGGTTGGTTGGTCAAGATGGTGGATTGTGTGACACACCGAGTACTTAACTGTCACAACACTTCGAGCCAATATATATGTCAAGGGGTATGGTAGGAAAAACTGTTAGACATTAGAGGTTGCTTCGACATCTCATAATGGGCTAACTTAAGAAACACCCTTCTATGTTTTTGTATAGAATGACCTAAACGTTGAAACAATTTTCATATATCTCTTATGTGCATCATACTCAAGCTTATAACAATACAAAACTCTATATTTGAGGGCTGATCCAGTAAGGCAATGTTAGCGTAGTTGAACCAAAGTAAAGATCCCTGTGTTGTACATATTCAACTTAAACGAAAAAGTAAAACCTTTAAGAATGAAAATAATCCTCTCTTCCACTTCTTCTTGTTACTAATTTTAATTCAGTAGACCAACATGACCACTTATTATGAGTTTTGTTGCAAATTAACATGACCGCTTATGACCACTTATGAGTTTTATTGCAAACTAACACAATGCAATTGAATTTTATTCTATTCTTTGGAATTTTACATGTAGCAACGATTCACATGGGATCTCGAGCATGAGGCATTAGTCAGGAAAGAATGGCAATAAAAGGTGCGTGTAAAGGTCAAAGATATAGTGAACAAGGTCAGGAGGGGCCCTCCGGAGAAGATCATTCCTTGGATGACGGAAGATCTTCGCTCATCATTGCAGAACAAGAGGGAAACTGATGAGGAATTCAAGAAGCGATCTGAGCGGAACAGGAAGAATAAGACAGAGGGGCCGAAAGGTAAGATTGGGCACAGCCGGGGGTCAATATCAGCAACAATGTGGGCCAAGAGACTGGTATGAAAATCTAAACTACTTTACTAGAATATGTGGTTTTAACTTTTCAAGGTTACTAATGTAAACAGATATATGTGTATATGATAGACGAAGCAATTGGGAAGAAGACCTTCGGCCGCTGAATTGTTTGTGACCACTCATTCAAAGGTTGATGATAATGGTCAGCAGATTTGGTGCGATGCTCACACATAGAGCGTTTATGTAAGTACTGTAGCAATACTTCCGGTTCAAGCTAGACGACTGAAATATGTAAACAAGCTTTTAATTCTGCCATTAATTCTGCTAGGTAATTCTAATGAAGAAGGGATTTAGTTATTCACGCGAATAAAAATAAATACCCTTAGTAAATACTACATCAAAGAACATTGATTTAAGTTCCATAAGTCTTGATAGATAAATTGATTTAGGTTCATCATAAGCCTTAAACGTCTATCATATCACTTATATATATTGAACACGTATGTGACATACACAATGATCCTGTTTTCTGAATTATTGGATGTGTGATCCATTGAGATGTATACTTGGTGTACTCCGGGCGTGTGGCCCGTTGAGCGTGCGAATGTCTTCTATATTTTTATTTGTTGTAGGGAATAAATTATGGCTTTAAGCCTGGGATATGGTCAACTTTCCGGTGGAGCTCTGTCTGTTTCTTCCCACAAATAAAAATATATATGTCTTTAATTTGTTCTTCCCCTGAAGATGAGTTAATCTTGAACGATGAATTGTGTAATGTAATCTTTACTTATAGGAAAACAACAATGATATAATCTTCAACGATGAATTGAGTTAATCTTGTTAAGTTGCCCCATTTTGTTTGACTCTTTCTATTCATTCCGATGATGCAGGACAAATATGAGCAACTGAAAGCAGGAACTGATGTGCAAGTCGATTTAGTAACTAATGATCACCTGTTCTTCAAGCCTAGTGGTGGCTGGAGTGAGAAGGGCACTATATACGGACTTGGAAGAGAGGGTCCTGCCATGTTTGAGAGACCGACCACGTCTAGGCGTAGTGGCTGCAGCAGTTCGTCGGCATATTCCTCCCCGATAGTTACTCAGCTCCAGGGTCAATTGCAAACGACACAGAATGAGCTGCAGACGACTGAAGCTCACCTACATTCGATAGAGGAGGAGTTGAGGAGTACTAGGGAGGCGTTGAGTAGTACGAGGGAGGAGTTGGAAGCTACAAAGAAGCAGCTGGATGACCAAAGGATTGGACTCCTAGAGCTTAATGCTCGGTTTGACAGCTTCTCGGCGCTCCTTCGTCACCCCACCCGTGCAGATAACTCTCAAGCATCCTCATAGATGTAGGTATGTATGGTTGTCCCCTTCAACTTAGTTGGGTGCGTACTTGTAATTACTTGAACACTTGAATGTGGAACATTGGTCTCGGAACTTCATGTATGGTTGCGGAAAGCATGTGACATGGAACTATTGTACGTAGTTGTTATAGTTTTGGAATACGAAATTGTGAAAATTTTGGTGTATTTTCGGATTCGGCATCACGTACCTCGATATATTGTATTTAGGGGCAATTATGGCCCAAGCATGTAAATAGCATGATGTGTAAAATGTAGGTGGTATGTTCAAATGGGTAGAAATAATGCAAAAATTGTGTGCAGGTTAGAGACTGAAATAGAAATTTCGATCTCTGACTGAGACCGAAATTAGAGTTCGGTCTCCGATTTCACATAAAATGGGCCTCGATCTCTAGTTGGGACCAAAACGAAGTCCGATCTCCAATTAAGACCGAGGATAACGGTCTCCACTAGAGACCGGACTTATTTGGTCTCAAATGGAGACCGGCCCACTGTGGTCTCAAATAGAGACTGGATGATCTTGGTCTCAAATGGAGACCGGTTCAGTTTGGTCTCAGTCAGAGACCACGTGGGTGGTCTCTAATTGAGACCAAAAATTTGTGGTCTCAATTAGAGACCGGTCTATTTTGGTCTCAAGTGGAGATCGGTTTTTTCAAACTTGGTCTCCAAATTTGAATTGCTACCAAAATATTTGGAGACCGAAATAATTCAGTCTCTATTCGGTCTCCAAAATTAAATGGAGACTGAATTGTCTATTTTGGAGACCGAATTGTTTCGGTCTCAAATGGGCGGGCATGTTGTAGTGATATATCTACACACTCACAAAAAACTAAATAAAATTGACCAAAAAAGAATAAACAAAAAATAATGCATGAAATTGAAATAATACACAATATTAAGTTCCAAATAAAGTAAAATTTATCGACCTTCAGTTTCTAGTAGCATACAATAATTAATTCATCCTCCCACAATTACTAAATCTAATTATTATATCATCATTTATATTTTTTATTTTTGTTAAAATTAGTGTGTATCTCGTGCTTCGCACGGCCATGTATTAAAATTTTATAATCTTATCATTTTTCTTTGAAAAGTTTGTGACCCTATCATTAATTCTAATTAGAAACACTAATATGTTAACTGATTGGTACTGAAAAATATCTATATAAACTATTTAATTTTATTATTGACATTTTGTTTGGATTGTTAACTATGTTTTGAGTTGGAGATTGTTTGTATCATGGTAAGAGAATAATTCTTATATTGGATGGTTTTAGGAAAAAGAAAACAAAAAAAGGGGGGAAAAAGGGTGAAGAGGTTAGTGCCCAACAGTGTAGATATATGATAATTATATATATAACTTTGAAGCATGTAAATGCATTTTTCATATAATAAGGAATTCAAAATCAAAGGTTTTGTTGTCGAAGGATTGCATGTAATTTAATATATTTAATAATGCATCAATTTGTATTTAGTTGTTAAAAAGATATAGGATCATTTTGAAGATATCAAAAATTTGGGTCTCAATCCTAAATGTTACACTCTAGTAAGCACTCCTTATGGATGTATTTATAAATAAATTTCACAATTAAATATAAGTGGCCAATGATCCTATTGTATTTGTAAAATAAACAACATTATTTAAAGGTCCTTTTACTGAATAAGAAAAATAGAAGATATACGGAGCATCAAATCATGTATGATAAATGCATTTACATAGTTCAAAGTTACATATACAATCATTAAATATGTAACTGTTTGACACTCATCTATTCACATTTTTTTCCTCTTTTTTTAGTAAAAAAATCCAATATAAGCTTTGTTCTTGTGGATCATTATACTTCATCTTAGAAGGGAAACATATTTTTATTCTTGGCATATGTTCAATGTCAATTAGCCTAGAGGGTGGGGGATGTCCATTAAAATTTGGATAAATTGTAGGTGTCTCCATTATCATAATTAAAATTATATTTTATATTTATAATCTTCTTTTATTTTAAATTCGTAATTGTTAAAATAATTAAATAGAGAAACAATTATTTAAATGGTACTTGAATGTGAGTAATAAAATCGATAATGGTTAAATTAATTGAATAAAAAATAATTATAAAGAATCAATAAAAATTTGACGCTTCTCCAAACATCATCAACCCATTCTTCTCTTTTAGAATTTACTGTATCTAGAATTCCATACAACATGGTCTCATACTCTTCTTTGTTAGACTTTACTGTAATCACTTGGGCATGGTGGAACCATAGTAATGACTATCTCTTTCAAAGATCCCCCCTCCCAAAAAAAAGGGCCTCAAGGACTTCTGAGAGGCTACGAACCATTTGAATTTGGTTTGGGAGAGCTCAAATTTAGCTTGAAAGGTGCCTTGGCCCTGGTCTCATCAAAGTCAAGTTTGATGGCGGCAAGCTTGGTTCGTGGGGCAAAGGTTAGGGTGTGGGTGGTCCCAGATTACGTCTTAAATTTAGCTCTAAACAACCTTTGTATTCATCCTTTTCAGTATTAAATTACGCCGTTTTCTATCCAAATAAAATAAAATAAAATAAAATACATTGGACCTATCGACAAGAAACAAGGTAAATAGTCTAATCAAGAGAAAAGTGAGGCAATGTGGTACGAGTCACAGTTGCGTTTTCACTTTTCTTTTGTAATATGACAATGATCTTCACATTTAACTAAAAGCCAAAAAAAAGAAAACAATTGTAAAACCAGATGAGTAATTGGGGATGAAGGAATCAAGACACACCGAGTAATGATTGCATGTTACAAGAAACCGAAGGCTGATAAATTTTATTTTATTTGATTCTTAATTTATATAATTTCAATTTTCATGCATCATTTTAATTTGTCTTTTTGTTCATTTTATTTAATTTGATATTAAATGTATATTACTATTAAATCCATGCAAACATGGATTGGTATAGTTTTATACTTGAATAGATCTCTATGTGATAAACTTATATATATATATATATATATATATATATATATATATATATATATATATATATATATATGTACACACACACACAGATATATATATATATATAGTATATATATATTATATATATATATATATATATATATATATATATATATAATATATATATATATATGATATATATATATATATATATATATATATATATATATATATATATATATATATATATATATGGCAAAACTCTGGTCCTTATCTTCCAAAATAAATTAATATTTTAATAAATATAGTCTAGATGTCCTATTTTAATTTAAGTTAATAATTGAATTATATAAAGTTAACACCATGCTGCTCTTCACTATAATTCATAAAAAAACGTAATCTTAATTGTGCTTATTTGTAACTAATTATTTAAAATATGTAATGAATCTAGTTTTAGTTTAATTGTAAAGTTACCAATTCCATTAATTTGGAATAAATATTTAAATAATACATACATCTATTCTAATTATTCTTGAATTATTATATATTTACTATATTATATTGCCCATGTCGTTGCCTGTTAATCAAAATTAAATCATTGATTAAAAGAACTAAAATATCCATTAGTTACAAAATTTTAAAAATTAAAATATCTATTAGTTACAAAAGTTTTTAACAAAAATTAAGCCATTCATAATAAGTTAAAAGAAGAAGCATCAGTTACAAATGTCCATTAGTCACAAAAGTTTGATTAAAAAAAGTAAAACATCATCAACTAATATCATCAAAATGTTAAGGAGAATTAAAGAGTTAACATTCATTTTACAAATCTTAATTAATATTAAGATTATAACTAAAACTAAAACCTTTTCTTTGGTGAGATAAACTATCTGTAAACATGTATTATGAACCATAATAAAATAACTGGTTTCAATCCTATTTTATCAAAATGGTATTTATATTCTCCTCACCCAAGATTTTATCATTTTAATTTTTATAATATTAAGATTATGAATATAGGTAGGACTTTTGCAAGGTTCTAAGAAAATACCAAGTCTTATATTAAAAAAAAAAAAATGAAGTTGTCATTTTAATAACTTTTACAATACTTCAACAACCATCTACTCATTTTTTATTCCCATTAAGAGAGTCCTAAATCGATAAATTAGCCAATACTCAAAACATAATAAAAGTTTATAAAATCTTTTGGAAAAACTATAAAACTATAAATACTAAAATTACAATATCTTATGAAAAGAATCTTCTTCCATAAATTATGAAAAATAATTTCTAGATGTCATCGCCGACTTGCCTTATTACTCTTAGAGCATATCTTTATTGTCTTTCTTTTTATGCTTGGAAAACAAGTAATTAAAATTTATAAAAGTCAACATAATGGAACTAACCCATGTATAATAGGTTAAAAGAAGAAGCCCCAGTTACACATATTCATCAGTTACAAAAGTTTGATCAAAAAAATTAAGATATTATTAATCAATATCGTCCAAATGCTAAGGAGAATCAAAGAGTACTTCATAGTTATTTTACACATTCTTGGATACTAATATTAAGAGTAAAACTTACATCATTAAACTATAATAAAATAATTTATTTAAATCCTAATTTTTTGATATTCGTAAGATTCTTGGCCTGTGATTTACCATTTCTATGTTTATAATATTAAGATTACAAATATAAAATTAGTACAGGTTCTAAGAAGATACCAATTCTTATAAGGGGAAAAAGGAGAGAGAGAAAACACGAAACACAGAACTTGACTTGTAATTTTAATCACTTCCTCAATATAAAATTAAACCTACAGTTGAATGCCTACATTAATTTAATCTAATTACTCTTACTAATATATCTCAATCGATATCTTAACTAATATTTTAAAAAAGAACAAAGAAAGCAATACTTAGATCGAATGAGTAATTACCAAGTGTCTAAACATTGTGTGATTACTTAATTTTAATAAATTATTTAATTTTAAGTATAGATAGATAGATAGATGTCTCTATGAGAAATAAATGTAATTTTTTGTATTTATAATGTTTGTAATAGTATTTGCAAGGATATTAGGCGAAAGCAACGTTATTAGGAAAGTGATGTTGTTAAGTGGAAGATAAGCCTCGACGACGGAACCATGCATTGATTATCCTTAAATCAAAGGTGACATTAGAGTTTGCAAAAAAGAGTACTTATGAAACTTGTGGCCCAAAATTTCGATGTTGTGAAGGCTTGACATGCTGTTCTAGTTCTGAGGACGACCAATTCAGTATTATTTGTGTGGAAGTTAATACCCCCTCCATCCTATAACTTTTGCCGTTCTTTCTTTTTATAGAAGTCTCAAAATAAAGTCTATTTTTTTATTATCATTAATAATAAAATTTCCTCTCTCTTCTAAAATAATAGAAAACGCAATATTAAATGGAGTTTCCTTAACGCAATATTAAATGGAGTTTCCTTGAGAACTTATATTATTTAAACTAGGGGTGAGCCAAAAAATTGGGTACTTTGTTCCAAACCCCGAACTGGTTTGTACCTAGTGGGTACGTACCTGAGCCCAAATCCGGTTGGACTGGTTTCCGAGATTGCTTACAAATTTTAGGATCCAGTTATAACCAGTCTAGTACTGGGTCTTGAAATTTTGGAATCAAAATCGGACCTAATTGTAGGCCCAAAAAAATTTGATACTAAGTGTCATGTTATAAAATAAATATAAAATTTTGGATTAACTCATTAAATTAATTTAATTAATTTAATGAAATTAGATCGAACCCACTACCAAGCCATGACCCAAATAACTTCTAAGCCAAAAATCAACATGGCTGTTAACTTAACGGCTGAATCAACAGTGCAATTTTTCTAGAGGAGGACAACAAGCACAATCAAACTCGTGTCCCTATTCTTGTAAGGAATCAAGCTCTTATTGATTAAAATTAAGTCTCTTAGGCTCTCTCTCAAGATCAAATTCATTTGAGTAAAGAATGAGTCAAATCTGTCAACTTAATCGAGATTCATATCAATCAGTCTTCTTTCAAATACAAATTGGAGACTGAATCAGAGGACTTCTATTTGTGTCCTTGTAACAAATATACAGAGATTATACACATATCTTCTGAAATCAAAACAAAATCAAATTATTCCGTATTTCTTCTCTTTATTTATTTTAGATTTAGAATTTGTGTTTAAATTTTGGCACACTCCATGGGACCATCTTTGCCTCTCATCTCTTTCTATATATTTTTTTAAAAAAAAAGTCTTATACTCCTTTGAAGACGACATGGCTCCTAAGAATGCCATCTCCCAACCTTCGAAGAGGTAGACTTTCAAATTTACATCTAAAGAATCCACAAATGCAAGTATTGCATCTAGCAATCGAAACACTGGAGTAATGACGAGCATGACCAAGCTATTGCCTCCATCATCCTAAAGTAACAAGTAGTGACTCCAGTTTTTCAGTCATGCAAAACTCAAAACTTTGATTCCAATTTGCTACTGATGGAACCAATTAAACTGCTTATCTCCCTAGTTTTAAACTAAAATCTCTTGATATCTTCAATATGATGAAGACTCTAACCCAGGGAGTTGATGAATTCCAAGTGTGACACCCCCGCTACCTACCAGGGATGTCACACCGCCGGGATCCCCCGAGGGAGACCCCTAAGGCTCTTCTTCTATTAACTTTCTTCTTAATTTTACCAAACTTTAGTTTTAGTTAGGAAATCCTGGGACGAAACCAACAGAGTTCCGTCTGTAATTACAACAATTCCAAAATTTACATTATGAAGTTCAGGGTACCTGTGAACTTTTTAACCAAAATGCAAAATACTAGGAGTACCAACAAGTCACACACTCGTGGTGGGGCTTAAGCCCTTTACAAACACTTATTACAAAAGATTTACATAGGTTCATGCTGCCAGAGCCTTTGAGCCACTACATGACCAACGTATGCACTTTCTTAAAACAAAACATCATTTCCGATGGCTTCACAACTTCACATTATAGGTACATCAGCGGAAGCAACTAGCGGTCCATTCATTCTTCACCTGGGGGAAAAAGGGGAAACGAAATGGAGTGAGCTACCACATGCTCAGTGAGTGTTCCTCCACTCCTTAAAACAAAATCCTTTTCAAGCAATATTACTCATAATATTCACTTATCACGCATTTAGCTAATACTAACATGGTATTAGGCAACGTATTATAGGACACAGGTTGTAGAACATAAACATTGGACAAGTCACGACTTACGTATTCACTAGGCACATTTGAATGTCATTTCACGATTCACTAGCATGTCACATATTCTATTTGAAGCCACATTCATCATATTTAAGAACATTTCCTTTAAATCTGCAATGAAACTTTCTTTGAACATTTGAAAGCATTTCATAACCTTGAGGTTCTCAATCTTTTGAAAGGGTTTACATTTCGCATTCGTCGTAAAACGACCCTTGTAAGCATTTCATATTCATTCCATATGGCCTCTTTGGGCCCATAAAACTTTTTTTTCCTGAAAACATATAAAATGGCAAAGGCCAATTGCTTTTTTTATCTTGGTAGGAAAATACTTCTGGCATAAGATCATTACAGGGTGCTGATTGGGTGAGAACTATTCTCGACCCCATAGTGAGACCTAACGCTCACGCTTAAGCTCTTACTCCCGGGATGGCTACATATAACATATCGGACCATTACATTAGCCCTCGTCAGGGCCTCTAGGGTTTATCCGGACTTATCCCCTAGGTTAACATTACATCATATCATATTGTCCGCAGCACATTATCTTAGCCACTTAAAGCGTATCGGCCATAACGGCTAGTAATTTTCTCGTTTCAAACAATAAAATCATTCAACGTATAATTCCCATCTCCCTTTTGTTAAAAACGTTTTAGGGATTCCTTCCAAACACTATTTGAATAGCTAAAATAGGCCATAGCTCGTTACTAGACATGACTATTATTCATTTAAAACACATGAAGAGTCATTTGCTAAAACATCACCCTTCCACACACATGTTACATTTTAAACATACAAGGAAAAGGGAATACACATATCACATTTAAACACTTCGTAATCATTTCAACACAATGAGCCACACATGGCCTCGCAATCCACACAATTGCGGTCAATTCACAACCCAGTCTCCCTTCTCACTTGCACCGTACCACAAGACCTCGAACGCTCATAATTCTTTCCTCAAACCATCCAACTACCAACTCGATTCATCGATTTATTAATCACAACATATTATCATATTAGCTTATGTAAAAGGGAGGGAAGATTAGGCCCTTACCTGAGCAACCAGCATCATTCAGCGAAGCGTTACAACAAGCGTGCATATAGCCACATTTATTCATAATTCGACAATACTTTATTCAGTAAATCAAACATAATTCGATTCTAAACATATACGTTGCATTTCGAAGTAACTTCCCTAAGCATGAATGTACAAAAAAAAGTTCGAATCTATTTCGTTTACACACATAATACATTAGCTAGTTCAATTCGAATGGGAGCTAAACACGTTAAACTAACTTCATTTTTAATCCCTTTTCATATATTAGCTGAATAACTTGAATCGATGCTAAACATATCAAACTAACTTCGTTCCTAATTCCTTTTCAAACAATAACTCATTAACTCGATTTGAAGCTAAATACGTTAAATTAACTTCGATTTTAATTCCGTTTCAGACAATAACTCATTAACACGATTCGAAGCTAAATACGTTAAATTAACTTCGATTTTAGTCCCGTTTTAAACAAAAACTCATTAACTCGAATCGAAGTTAAATATGTTAAATTAACTTCGATTTTAATTCCGTTTTAAACAATAATTCATTAACTAGAATCGAAGCTAAATACGTTAAATTAACTTCGATTTTAATTCCGTTTCAGACAATAACTCATTAACTCGATTCGAAGCTAAATACGTTAAATTAATTTTGATTTTAATTTCGTTTTAAACAATAACTCATTAACTCGATTCGAAGCTAAATACGTCCATATAAATTCGAATTCACTGTTCACGCAAGACTACGGTTTATGTACAGAATTCACATCGATTCACAATTTCAGGCATGAAACAACCAATTGATTCGAACCTAAGCATGAATAACTTATTTCTTGTCATTTCTAACGAATTTAACAAGCCCTAACTTGACATGCAACATCAAACTGCTGAAAAATTAACTTCGAAAATAGTAATAACTTAGGAGGGAGAAACACTTACTTGGATTAGCCTAGTTTCAACCTCAAACAGTAAATACCAATGCTCCCACTCTGCTAAACCCGAACCCAAGCCTGTCAGTCAGCAAATTCGAACCCTAGCCCCCGATTTGGTGATGCTTGTGGCGAATTGAGGCTCGATTTTTGGCTCTAATTTATAGAGGAGGCTGGGATGGAGGTGGGTCACCGGATTTCGGCACGTGGATGGTCAATTTCCGATGGTGGACGCGTATCTGGGTCGGTTTCTGGCCGTGCGACGTGAAAGACGAGGGGTGGGGAGGTTTGGGCGGTGGTTGGCGTGGCTGAGGGGACCGGTCGTTCCCTTCTCTCGCCGGCGACAGGTGGCGGTCGGCGATGAGACCCACCGGCGACCGTGGCCCCAGAGAGAGAGAGGGAGACGCGTTAGAGAGAGAGAGAGAGAGAGCGAGCGTGTGGGGGGGGTGTCCCGCCCGATTTCGGTCTCCCCTCCCCTTTTCAATCCTTTTTCTTTTCCTTTTTTTTTGTTGTTTTGGGTTAAACTAACAACATTCAACTAAATTCTGGTCCCGTACTCGCTAATGGTTAGACTAAACCCGAATTGAACGACCTACCATGAACATTTCGGTTTAAACTTTGGGAATCGGCCAAGTAAAACGAAAAGCGATTTTAAAAACTGGGTTTAGCGTTGATTCAAATATTTTATAAATAAGTAGAGTCAATGATAACGTCAGTCAAATAATCGTCCCTTTTATTGAAACTAGTCGTTCAAAACTCACACGGTCGATTTAATATTTTCGTCGGATAACGAATCAAAGGCAACTGGTAAAATCAGCAGCTAAACAGTTAGTCAGTAATAGCATGAAAGCATGGCCCTTACACTCTCCCCCTCTTAAAAGAATTTCGTCCTCGAAATTTGCTTACCTGGTGAAAATAATGCAGGATATTTCTCACGCATTTCGCTTTCTAACTCCCAAGTTGCTTCTGCTACCTTGTGATGTTTCCATAACACCTTAACATAGGGAATACTCCTGTTTATGAGCTTCTTTTCCGTCTTCTCCAAAATCCGAATGGGTTCTTCTACATAGGTGAGATTCTCCCTAACTTGTAGGGGTTCATATCGGATGTCATGATCCGGATCCGTAACGTATTTCCGGAGACTGGATACATGAAATACATCATGGATGCTTTGCAATGAGGGTGGTAAAGCCAGTTGGTACGCAACCGATCCTACTTTCTGCAAGACTTCAAACGGTCCAATGAACCGTGGGCTTAGTTTTCCCTTTTGTCCAAATCTTATACTTCCCTTGAGTGGGGACACTTTCAGAAATACATGGTCTCCAATCTCAAACTCCAGCGGCCTTCTCCTATTATCCGCGTAGCTCTTTTGTCTACTCTGTGCAGCTTGCAATCTTTTGCGGACTGTCTTGATTATTCCGATCGTTCGATCGATTAAGTCAACCTTGGATAGTTCCCTTTCCCCTATTTCATTCCAACAAACCGGAGTTCTGCAATGTCTACCGTATAGCGCCTCGAAGGGAGCCATGCGTATACTGGCATGGTGACTATTATTGTATGCAAATTCAACCACAGGCAGGTTATGATCCCAAGTTCCAGCAGAATTGAGGGCACAGGCTCTCAACATATCCTCCAGGGTTTGAATAGTTCTTTTGGATTGACCGTCTGTCTGAGGATGGAAGGCCGTACTTAATCGTAATTTTGTGTCCATTGCTCTTTGAAAACCATGCCAGAAGCGGGATACAAACTTGGTGTCGCGATCTGACACAATACTGAGTGGCACACCATGCAGTCTAACTATCTCCTTAATGTATAGGTTAGCCAATTGCTCAGAGGTGAGAGTGGCCTTGATGGGTAAGAAGTGTGCGGCCTTGGTCAATCTGTCAACTATAACCCACACACCGTCATGCTGTCTGATGGTCTTCGGCGTTCCAATCATAAAATCCATGGTGATGTGTTCCCATTTCCACTCGGGAATTGGCAAGGGTTATAGTAAACCTCCAGGTTTCTGATGCTCGGTTTTCACCCATTGGCATGTAAGGCACCGAGCCACGTACTCTGCGATATCCCTTTTCATGCCATTCCACCAGTAATGGGTTTTCAAGTCATGGTACATCTTCGTACTTCCAGGGTGTACAACAAGTGTGGAATTGTGCGCCTCTTTTAACAATTCCTTCTTGAGAGCTGTTATGTTCGGTACACACAGTCTATTCCCATACCAAAGTACCTCATTTTGGATGGAAAATTCCTTATTCTTTCCTTCTTCCACGCCTTTCTTATCTTCATAAGTTCAGGGTCATCCTTCTGCTGTTGCTTGATCGTTTCGATCAATGGCGAAGAGACTTGAAGCGCTGCCAAGTAGCCTTGATTTCCTGGCAGCACTACCTCTATTTGTAGACGTCGAGCTCCCTTAGGAGTCTCTTTTTTTGTGTAAGTAGACAGGCTACAGACCCCCATGGATTTTCTACTTAGTGCATCAGCCACCACGTTTGCCTTTCCAGGGTGATATTTAATCTCCATATCATAATCCTTAAGGAGTTCTAGCCATCTTCTTTGTCTCATATTTAACTCTTTTTAAGTAAAGATGTATTTCAAGCTCTTGTGGTCAGTGTATACTTCACACCTTACTTCATAGAGATAATGTCTCCAGATTTTTAAAGCAAACACAACCGCGGCCAATTCTAGGTCATGTGTTGGATAATTCTCTTCGTAGGGCTTCAATTGGCGAGAGGCATAAGCAATAACTCTGTCTTTTTGCATTAACACACATCCCAGTCCCTTCTTGGATGCATCGCTGTAGATTACAAATCCTTCATTACCCTCAGGTATAGCTAGTATTGGGGCAGACACCATTCGGTTCTTTAGTTCCTGAAAGGCATCTTCGCACTCTGTGGTCCATTCAAACTTGTTGGTCTTTCGAAGCAACTTAGTGATAGGTGAGGCTAGTTTTGAAAATCCTTCTACAAATCTTCGATAGTAGCCAGTCATACCTAAGAACCTCCGCACTTCGGAGACGTTTGTGGGTCTCGGCCAATTTACGATGGCCTCTATCTTTGTCGGGTCCACTGATATACCATCCTTGGTCACTATATGACCCAGAAATTGCACCTGTTCTAGCCAAAACTCGCACTTGTTAAGCTTGGCATATAGCTTGTGTTCTTCTAGGGTTCGTAACACCATTCGTAGGTGGTTTGCATGTTCTTCCCTAGTCTTGGAGTATACCAAGATATCATCTATGAACACCCACACGAATTTGTCGAGAGAGGACTTAAAGACCCTATTCATCAAGTCCATAAAGAATGCAAGAGCATTCGTTAACCCAAATGGCAACACCAAGAACTCATAATGCCCATATCAAGTGCGAAGAGCGGTTTTAGGCACGTCCTCCTTCTTGATCTTCAATTGATGGTACCCTGATCTCAAATCAATCTTCGAGAACACCGAAGCACCAGCCAATTTATCAAACAGGTCATCAATTCGAGGAAGTGGGTATTTATTCTTGACCGTCACCTTATTTAGTTCTCGATAGTCGATACATAACCTCAAACTCCCATCTTTCTTCTTCGCAAATAGTACTGGTGCTCCCAGGGTGAAACACTAGGCTGAATTAACCCCTTATCTAGTAACTCTTGCAACTGAGTTTTCAACTCTGTCAATTCCGCAGGTGCCATTCGATAAGGTACCTTGGATATTGGGGCAGTTCCAGGTACTAGTTCGATGGTGAATTCGATTTCTCTGTCGGGTGTAGCCCCGGTACCTCTCGAAACACCTGTGGAAACTCCCTTGCTACCGGAATCTCACTCAGGTCCAGCTCTTTCAATTCTGCGACCTCAATCGCACACAAATAGCCCTGACATCCTTTCTTCAACATTTTGAATGCTTGCATAGCAGATACCGTTGGGATGGTCACTTGGTGGCCACTTCCCTTAAATGTTTTTCTTTCTCCATCGGGGGCCGAGAAGGTAACCAGCTTTCTCTCGCAGTCAATAGTAACTTTATGTCTGGTTAACCAGTCCATCCCTAGAATAACGTCCTAACCTTGAACATCCAGCTGTACTAGGTCTACAGGGAGAATTCTCCCTTCCAATTGAATAGCACAATCTTTAAAAACAAGACCGGTATAGTAAGTAGACCCTAAGGGGGTAGTCACACATAATTGTACATCCATTTCACTGGGCTTGCTAGCGAGTTTCTTTGCAAAGGTAGGATTTACAAAAGAATGCGTGGCACCCGAATCAAATAAAACATGAGCATAAAGATGTTTAACAAAAAGGGTACCTGATACGGTGGCAGTGAGGTCCTCCGCCTCACCTCCTTCTAAGCTAAACACCCGGCCACCGGCTTGCGGCCTTTTTCCACCTCGTTTGCCTTCTGAAGTTGCATTCGCAGGAGGTCGGCCTCTTTGTGGAACTGGATTAGCCCCCGTGCCTGAACCTTGTGTACTGTTCTGCCGATTCCACGCCTGCTTGGGGCAATTTGCAATTTTGTGGTCCGTAGATCCACACCCATAGCATTCTTGTGTGCCATATCGGCACTGACCGGAGTTAATACGCCCACACTGGTTGCAGGGTTCCAGTGCTTGCCTTGGTACAACTTGCTTTTCTTTCCCCCGGTTGTCGAAGTTGCTGATCTTATTGCTTCCCTGGGTACTAGACCCTCCTTGGTTAAACTTTCTTTTTGCTGGGCCTATCTGCCGACTTTCCTCTTCGGTTTTAACTATAACTCGGGCTATTTTCACCGCCCTCTGGTACATCTCCTGGAAGCTGGTGAAAACATGCCCAGCTATCATCCGCTTAATGGGTCCTTTAAGGCCTTGCTCGAAGTGGTCCATCTTCATTTCTTCAGTTGCGACTTGATTAGGCGCAAAGCGACTAAGCTCGTTAAACTTCGCCGCATATTCTACCACACTCATTTGGCCTTGTTTCAATCGTAGAAATTCTTGTTCCTTTGCCCTCTTTACATCTCGTGGGTAATACTGAGCATCCATCATGGTTTTTAGTTGTTCCCAGGTTAGAGCTGGTCCACCAGCTCGAGGTTTGATAGTGTCCCATCAGAATTCCGCTTCCTTTTCGAACTGATGGGTCACCAGACGTACTTTGAAATCTTCGGGGCAGTCCATTACTTCAAACAAATTCTCCATCCTTCTTAGCCATTCCTCATAGGTAAGAGGATCTGTTCCACCACTAAACCTTGGTGGTTTCAGCTTATTAAACTGACAAATCATCTCCAAGGCGGTTGGTGCCGCCACCTGTTCCCTTCGTGAAGGCATTGGCTACACAGTCGTTTATGCAAAGTTGCTCAGTTTTTATTCATAAAAATAGATTATCAAAAGCATTTAAAAATATAGTACAACATTAGACAGAATGCATAGAGCTTTAAGTATTCGTGCGATCCTATTTTGGTCGCACGAACACTTCTAAAAAATGCGTTTTCATGAATCACGAAACATCGGGTATCACTCCTGTTTATTCATTTTCGAACGCACACTAACTATGTTTTATTTAAATACAATGCACACATTGGCGACTCCAGGCTACACACAGCCCTAATTACCACCCTAATTACCACTTGAGGAACCCTCCTCGGGGGGGATCGTCTACCGCTGGATTATTCGAGCCCTCAGATTCAGCTGGGGCTAGTAGGTCCCATAATACAAATGGTGGGGAGTACTCCACATCAGGTGCTCCATCCACCAGTTCTCTCATCCTCAACATTGTGGCTTGCCACCCCCGGGGGTATTGTGCACCGAAGGAATCTATCCAACGTGCCCACAGAGTGGCCACTTGCTTGTATCGTCTTGCTTGAGGGTTTTCTGCGAACAGAAGCCTCATTTGACGATGTTCAATCTGATTTCTCTCTGCTATTGTGATTGGTAGTTGTTGGGTAGCGGCAGGAGCAATTAAAGCCGTGTTGATCATTTGCATGGCAGCATCGCTCCTTCCCAAGGGGGTATTTCCTAAGGAGGCCACCCGCCCTTCTGCAAATATTAGGAAATCCCTAACCCTCTAAAAGTGAACGGTGTATAAGCTCCCCTATGTACATGGAAGAGACGGAGGATAGAGGTGACTTCGGCCCATCTTCCCGTACATGGCATTGCTCTGATGAACTTGTACGTCCAGTGGTTCTGTGTGACCCAAGTGAGTCTCCACTGGTTGCTCTTAATCATTGCTTCCCAAAATATGACTGCATTCCATGCAGCCATCCAGAAGGGTAGATACTCAAAATCGTCAATGCTAAACACCATCCTACATCACCACTCTGGGTTAGGAATAACACTATCAAGCACGCATTTGTTTGGAAATCCTAAGTTGTGTTTCTAGTTCGCGTACACAAGTAAGTAAGCAAGCACGTGGTAAGCTCAAGTAAACACTTTAGGGCACATATTTCACACATTGCTAATCCTAAAGTCACGTCTAGATGCATATGCAAACCTATGGCTCTGATACCACCTAATGTAACACCCCCGCTACCTACCAGGGATATCACACCGCCAGGATCCCCCGAGGGAGACCCCTAAGGCTCTTCTGCTATTAACTTCCTTCTTAATTTTACCAAACTTTAGTTTTAGTTAGGAAATCCTGGGACGAAACCGACAGAGTTCTGTCTGTAATTACAACGATTCCAAAATTTACATTATGAAGTTCAGGGTACCTGTGAACTTTTTAACCCAAATGCAAAATACTAGGAGTACCAACGAGTCACACACTCGTGGTGGGGCTTAAGCCCTTTACAAACACTTATTACAAAAGATTTACATAGGTTCATGCTGCCAGAGCCTTTGAGCCACTACATGACCAACGTACACACTTTCTTAAAACAAAACATCACTTCAGATGGCTTCACAACTTCACATTATAGGTACATCAGCGGAAGCAACTAGCGGTCCATTCATTCTTCACCTGGGGGAAAAAGGGGAAACGAAATGGAGTGAGCCACCACATGCTCAGTGAGTGTTCCTCCACTCCTTAAAACAAAACCCTTTTCAAGCAATATTACTCATAATATTCACTTATCAAGCATTTAGCTAATACTAACATGGTATTAGGCAACATATTATAGGACACAGGTTGTAGAACATAAACATTGGACAAGTCACGACTTACGTATTCACTAGGCACATTTGAATGTCATTTCACGATTCACTAGCATGTCACATATTCTATTTGAAGCCACATTCATCATATTTAAGAACATTTTCTTTAAATCTGCAATGAAACTTTCTTTGAACATTTGAAAGCATTTCATAACCTTGAGGTTCTCAATCTTTTGAAAGGGTTTACATTTCGCATTCGTCGTAAAACGACCCTTGTAAGCATTTCATATTCATTCCATATGGCCTCTTTGGGCCCATAAAACTTTTTTTTTCCTTAAAACATATAAAATGGCAAAGGCCAATTGCTTTTCTTATCTTCGTAGGAAAATACTTCTGGCATAAGATCATTACAGGGGGCTGATTGGGTGAGAACTATTCTCGACTCCATAGTGAGATCTAACGCTCATGCTTAAGCTCTTACTCCCGGGATAGCTACATATAACATATCGGACCATTACATTAGCCCTCGTCAGGGCCTCTAGGGTTTATCCGGACTTATCTCCTAGGTTAACATTATTTACAACATATCATATTGTCCGCAGCACAGTATCTTAGCTACTTAAAGCGTATCGGCCATAACGGCTAGTAATTTTCCCGTTTCAAACAATAAAATCATTCAACGTATAATTCGCATCTCCCTTTTGTTAAAAACGTTTTAGGGATTCCTCCCAAACACTATTTGAATAGCTAAAATAGGCCATAGCTCGTTACTAGACATGGCTATTATTCATTTAAAACACATGAAGAGTCATTTGCTAAAACATCACCCTTCCACACACATGTTACATTTTAAACATACAAGGAAAAGGGAATACACATATCACACTTAAACACTTCGTAATCATTTCAACACAATGATCCACACATGGCCTCGCAATCCACACAATTGCAGTCAATTCACAACCCAATCTCCCTCCTCACTTGCACCGTACCACAAGACCTCGAACGCTCATAATTCTTTCCTCAAACCATCCAACTACCAACTCGATTCATCGATTTATTAATCACAACATATTATCATATTAGCTTATGTAAAAGAGAGGGAAGATTAGGCCCTTACCTGAGCAACCAGCATCATTCAGCGAAGCGTTACAACAAGCGTGCATATAGCCACATTTATTCATAATTCGACAATACTTTATTCAGTAAATCAAACATAATTCGATTCTAAACATATACGTTGCATTTCGAAGTAACTTCCCTAAGCATGAATGTAAAAAAAAGTTCGAATTTATTTCGTTTACACACATAATACATTAGCTAGTTCAATTCGAATGGGAGCTAAACACGTTAAACTAACTTCGTTTTTAATCCCTTTTCATATATTAGCTAAATAACTTGAATCGATGCTAAACATATCAAACTAACTTCGTTTCTAATTCCTTTTCAAACAATAACTCATTAACTCGATCCGAAGCTAAATACGTTAAATTAACTTCGATTTTAATTCCGTTTCAGACAATAACTCATTAACTCGATTCGAAGCTAAATACGTTAAATTAACTTCGATTTTAATCCCGTTTTAAACAATAACTCATTAACTCGAATCGAAGCCAAATATGTTAAATTAACTTCGATTTTAATTCCGTTTTAAACAATAACTCATTAACTCGAATCGAAGATAAATACGTTAAATTAACTTCGATTTTAATTCCGTTTCAGACAATAATTCATTAACTCGATTGGAAGCTAAATACGTTAAATTAACTTCGATTTTAATTCCGTTTTAAACAATAACTCATTAACTCGATTCGAAGCTAAATACGTCCATATAAATTCGAATTCACTGTTCACGCAAGACTACGGTTTATGTACAGAATTCACATCGATTCACAATTTCAGGCATGAAACAACCAATTGATTCGAACCTAAGCATGAATAACTTATTTCTTGTCATTTCTAACGAATTTAACAAGCCCTAACTTGACATGCAACATCAAACTGCTGAAAATTAACTTCGAAAATAGTAATAACTTAGGAGGGAGAAACACTTACTTGGGTTAGCCTAGTTTCAACCTCAAACAGTAAATACCAATGCTCCCACGCTGCTAAACCCGAACCCAAGCCCGTCAGCCAGCAAATTCGAACCCTAGCCCCCGATTTGGTGATGCTTGTGGCGAATTGAGGCTCGATTTTTGGCTCTAATTTATAGAGGAGGCTGGGATGGAGGTGGGTCACCGGATTTCGGCACGTGGATGGTCAATTTCCGGTGATGGACGCGTATCTGGGTCGGTTTCTGGCCGTGCGACATGGAGGACAAGGGGTGGGGAGGTTTGGGCAGTGGTTGGCGTGGCTGAGGGGACCGGTCGTCCCCCTCTCTCGCCGGCGACAGGTGGCGGTCGGCGATGAGACCCACCGGCGACCGTGGCCCTAGAGAGAGAGGGAGACGCGTTAGAGAGAGAGAGAGCGAGCGTGTGTGGGGGGGTGTCCTGCCCGACTTCGGTCTCCCCTCCCCTTTTCAATCCCTTTTCTTTTCCTTTTTTTTTTGGTTGTTTTGGGTTAAACTAACAACATTCAACTAAATTCTGGTCCCGTACTCGCTAATGGTTAGGCTAAACCCGAATTGAACGACCTACCATGAACATTTCGGTTTAAACTTTGGGAATCGGCCAAGTAAAACGAAAAACGATTTTAAAAACTGGGTTTAGCGTTGATTCAAATATTTTATAAATAAGTAGCGTCGATGATAAAGTTAGTCAAATAATCGTCCCTTTTATTGAAACTAGTCGTTCAAAACTCACACGGTCGATTTAATATTTTCGTCGGATAACGAATCAAAAGCAACTGGTAAAATCAGCAACTAAACAGTTAGTCAGTAATAGCATGAAAGCATGGCCCTTGCACCAAGCCTACACCAACCTTGTCTGTCAGCCTTTCCATGAGGAGGATGATAACTACGGTAGTGGCGATTCTCTTTCAAATACAAATTGGAGATCGAATCAAATAACTTTTATTTGTTTATTTGTAACCATGCACACAGATTCTACCTATAGCTTCTAAAATCAAAACAAAATCAAATTGTTCCATATTTTTTGTCTTTATTTATTTTAGACTCAAAATTTGTATTTACACAAATATCCGTTTCCCGATCAAAATTTGAGGAAAAAAATATAAAAAGTAAGCCTTTATTCTCCAAGTGATGTATCTTTTGTGCCCACACCCAGCCTCCAACTGCCCCAATTTGCCCCTTTTTTCACTTTCAATTTATCCCCAACTTGTTCTTTGTGCATCTCGACCATCATGGATTTCTTCCATCAAACTTTGGTTTCTTTCCCCCTCTCACGAGTCTTGTTGCTTACTAGGTATTTGTTTTTATATTATTTTGACAGTTTCTCTCTTTTTCTCTCTTTATTTCAAGTGAATTAAAATAATTTTTAAGTTTTTCATTCGTTTTGTAATCCTGATTTGCGGGTTTGTCATTAACATTGTTTTCAATTCTCTAAGTTTATTTTAGAACATGTGAATCTTGTTTACTACTTATGATGTATTTAATTTCGTCTTAAAATTTGTTTTGTATGAATTTGGCTCTAGATATGAATTCTCAACTTTCACAAATTCCTCCCTCTCTTTATTTTCTTAGGAAAAATTAGGGGAAAAAAAAAGAAATTGACTTAGAAACTAGTACCGGTCCCGGGGGGTTCGGTACTGGGTCCAAAATTTTTGGACCTGGTTAACCAGTTATGGGACTGGTTGCAATTCTAGGATTCGATTCTTAAAAATTTAATTGGGTATTTGATCCCGCTCACTCCTAATCTAAATAGGACAAATTATAAGACGAAGGAAGTAGGTAATATTTCATTGCCAAAAGATCTCCTTATTGTAAAAGGCTAAAATGCGAATCCACTTTGTCTTGGTTACGATTCAAGTAACTATAAGGGTTACTTGATGTCAAGGCTGTTGTAATTGAGGTTCACAATAGCTATAAATAGGCGCTCAATAAATTCATAGAATAAATTTTCAACTTTTATGTTTAAAAAAAATTCCAATTTTAACCAGCTAATTAGTAATGGATAATTAAATATTGTTATTTTTTTTTCCCAATGGAATTACCTACCCTTGGAGTTTCCATTGAAAAATTCTTTGGTAATCATATTGAACTGATATAAGCCATTGATCTAATGACAATAAATCTAGATCGTTCAAAACTTTTACTATTAACCTGTTTGATAGGATAATTACAAGACAAAACGTTTTTTCTCCCTCCAATTTCACGCCTATGTATACTCTCCATTTAGATGCCTCCATTAATGCTTCTCCAGTTTTTTTGGGCTTGAAGATAATCGATAATTGACCCTATTTTCGTAGCTTTGGATCTAACATTTGTGATGAAAAATAGTGCGAAACGACTTTCGAGTAATCAAAATGAAAGAAAATTTATCTCCACGTCTTTCACTGCCGTTTCATTAGTTGCCACACTCCTCATTTCATTTCTCCTTTATTTGCCGGCGGACTCATCCCAAATAGAATGAATTATGACAATTTTTCACAAGATGGAAGAATAAAAAATCGGAACTTTTACAGCATGAAGGCTTGGTTAACTATCACTGCCTTTCATTAATTTGTATATTTTAGTCTAATTTTCAGTTGTTGGATTGCACTGTTTTTTATTCTGTGTGCCCTACTTTCTTCTTGCTTTAACAGTGTTGTTCATTCGAAGGTTCTCGATTCAAGAGCTCAGGAAACCATTGTTAAAAGTTTCGAATAGTTGAATATATAGCAATTTTTTATTTCAATCTTGTACTTTTGTTGAGATTTTGGCTACTAGACTGAATTAATTTGCATATTTTAATCTAATTTTCAGCTGTTGGATTGCCCTATTTTTTGTTGTGCGCGCCCTGTTTTCTTCTTGCTTTAACGGGAGTGTTCTCCTTTCTTCTCAATTTTATTTTTTTAAAAATTTTCTTCCGTCACTGGTCACTTGCCTAGTGTCAATCTTTTCCTAGTCACGTTTCATCACGTTTTTGACTTTTCTTTCCTTTTGTTCTGTGCGAGGCTGGAATTTATTTGCTTAGTTTATTTTATTTTATATTATTTTTATTTTTTATTTTGTCATTGTTCATTCATTTTTGTTTTTGATGCTGAGCGTATGCGTATCTCTATTAGAGTCTCAAATTTGGTTGTTTGTCGCTTTAGTAATGGATTTAATGCTAATTAGTAAACTAAAAAAGTTGGAATATTTATTTATTAGTGTTTTTTAAATTAATACTTTAGAATTCACCGATCTTGTTGCTTATTGGTGTTGTTTTTGTCACCTTGTGGCCCCTTGCTGTTTTTTATGTTTCCATTGCTGTCCCTTGCATTTAGTAGATAAATTATTTTTTTGTCTCCTTTTGACCTCATCTCCTGTACTCTTATCTCTCTCATCCTCTAACTTCTTTCCTGTTTCTCATGTGTCTCACTTTCTCTCCTCTCACCCTATTCCTCCCTAATTTAGTAGATGAATGACTTCTTGTCTCTCTTTCCTCAAATTTCAGATCCCCATTCTATTCACCCCCTAACCCATATTAAGCATTAGCATTCATCTGAGAAAATAATCAAAGTACCATATGAACTAAACAAAGAAAATCAGGCAAGCAAATGCAGAGGCCATTAGGGAGCGTTATGAATCGACTTGCCAACAATTAGAGGATCTGGGTGTGATCAGTGGTGTACCTATATTTGACCTCATTTTAGCCCTTATTTGATCCATTTTTCTCATGGTTTTCATATCGAATTCAGGTGAGAACCTCTTTCGATTCATATTGTGCTTATAATGTGTTTTGTCTTACTTGCAGAAGAAATCCTCGGATTTTGATAGGAAAAGAAGGTTTTGGGAATGAATTCAAGGAAGAATACAGATCTGACGAAGCCCCGAGCGTCGAGGGAAGTAGAGCTGAAGCAAACAGTTGAGCGCACGATCATGCAATAGGAGGCAAGGCCGTGGCGCCATGCCATCTGGCACGATTGTGCATCGCCTCTCCACGCTCGCTCGCCTGATTTTTCGATTTAAAGCCCCTTCTTGCGTTTTGTTTGGGGCTCTCTCCAGCTCTCCTTCCGCGACTTTTTGGGAGTTCTTAGCTTAGGTTTAGCCAATAAAAACCCCATTTGGGAGAATTAGATTAGGAAGATTGGAATTTGTTTTGGTTGTTTGGATTCAAAGTTGCAGATTCCCAAGTTCATTCAATCAACATAAGTTTTCTCTTCTCTTTCTCTCTCTATTTTTGTATGTTTTGTTCTTGTTTTGATTATGTTTGATTTTTAGTTTTTGTTGTTAATTCATGCTATTTAGTTTGTTAGATTTTGTTATTGCTTTAATTTCCTTGCTAGTTCATGGTTGTGTTCATGTTTGTGTATTTAGTTGTAATTAGGTTTAACTGCATTTGTGATGCTTAGTTGTTAGTTTGTGTTGATCTGGATGGTGATTAGTCTCTTAATGGCTAATTGATCTTGTTTAGACTTTTACCCACCTTGTTTATGCTTGAATTTAGAGTTTTCTTTCATGCCCGCTAAGTGTTCGATAAAATATTTGAAAGAGCTTTCATCCGTGTTTTGGGGCATTCGACTTATCTGAGAGGTGAGGTTGATTGTCTAGTGTGGGTAGAGAGAATAGCTAGGATTCGGACATGAAAATAGTCTCGGTCGCCAGCTAGGTCAAGAGTTGTCGATCTTGTAGTTTAATTGAGCTAATCCCATAAAAACAGGAGGTTAGAACAATTAGACTAGCTCATGACGCTTAAGAGAGGGCTTGGGCGACCTTTAATGATGCAACAGATCATCTCTGAATACTAGCATAATTTGGGAAGGTGAAGGCTCAATTTGATTAGTCGGTTCATCTTAGATTCAATCACAACCCAAGTCCGTTTTGTTTATTTGTTTTAGTAGTTTAGTTCCTCTTTCCTTCACCCTCTATCTTGCCTAGATTGATACACTTGAGTGAGCTTTGGTACTTGGAAACACAACTCCCTGTGGAATACGACTTGTGCTCGTCAGTTGCTAGCTACAACTACACCGTGCACTTGCGGTAGATTTTAAACGTAACAGTCCGAAAGACTTGGGTACAGGTAGGCATAGCGAGGGAAATGTGGGTCGAGTTCATCGGAGGGAGTGGTCTCTAAAATGGAAAACTGCTCTTCATTGAAGGAATGAAATAAAGAGATGGGAGATTTACTTAATTTTACAAAAATAAAAAGAATTCAGTTATAATTGACTTTTAGCTAAAAATAATTGAATATATGTATGTGTGTGTGTGTGTGTATGTTTTTCAACTATAAATTTCTTTCTGATAACTCTAAGTTTACAACATATTATTAGTTATGTATATTTAGGGTATGTATGATGATCTTTTTATTATACACGGGAAACCTAGACCTGTTAACCCAAGTTCTCTGCAAGGATAACATGGGTTAGCATGTTAGGACAACCTGGTATTCCTCTAAATATATAAGCTTTTGTTATTTAGGGGCTAAAGTTAACATTTAATATTTACGATTAGTTTAGCATTTAAGCTAAGCCAAGACTCTTAGTTCACGTCATAGACGCAAAGCCGCTTAATCCTAAACCATAAAGCTTATACTCTAAAACCTTAAATTATAATTATAAATGGCAAGTATTTGGAATCCTACTTCACTATTTTAAGTAATCATACTTTCAAGATGTAACCCTAAACCCCAAATCACAAACCGTAAACTATAAACATAGAACTGTAACACTGTGCCTTACCAATATACTCAAAACCTAAACCTTGAACCCTAATCTCTAAATTATGATCAAAGTTTTTAGACTCTAAGGTTTAGTTATTCTCAAACCTAAATCGGAGACCCTAAATGATAATCAAGGTTTAGGATTTAGGGTTAAATGTTCAAGTACCAACTTTTAAGGTTTACGGTTAAACACTAAGGGTTCAACATTGTATGATTTGATGAGGCACGGTTATGCTAATTGAGTGACATGGGTGGAAAAATTTAGAGGAACCACCGAGGCTGTCCGAATGTACTAACCCAGATTATCCTTATGGTATAGTCGGGTTAACCATATACTCGAGTGATGGAAAGGTTGTCTTAATGTACTAACCAGATTATCCTTATTATGGTATAGCCGGGTTAACCATATGCTCGAGTAACGGAAAATGTGGAAGTTGTACCCTAAATCCTAATGACCATTAAGTTTTGGAGTATAAAGTCTTGTGTTTTGGGTGTAACTCCAAGACTTAGGCATCAAAAACTAGGGCTCATGGTTGAGCTTTTATGTTCATGGCTAAATGCTAAGCCCTATAGGCCTAAATCACAAAAGTTGAACCCCAAACTCGTACACCTTAAACCTTGATGCTTGAACCCGAAATCCTAAAGGTAAATTGTCATTTAGGGATTAGGGTTTAGATTTTTTCATTTATGAAGTTTAGTGCTACCCAAACCCCACATTCTTTATTCTTTGAGCCTTAGGGTTTTGGGTTTAGCACTAAAGCGTGACTACGATTTATTTGAACTCTAAATCCTAACCCTATACCCTAAGGTTTATGGTTTAACATTTAGGATCAATATGTCCAACTAGTACACTTTAAGGCTATGTAGAATTATTAATAAGTGTCACTTCAATAGTCATTTGCGTTCCAAAATATGAAACTCTTAAGCACTATGAAAACTAGCACACTTTAAGGCTATGCAGAATTATTAATAAGTGTCACTTTAAGGCTATGTAGGATTATTAATGAGTGTCACTTTAGAAGTCATTTGCCTTCCAAAATATGAAACTATTAAGTACTATGAAACATAAACCTTAAGCGCTAACCCTAAATCACAAAAGCTTACCTATAAACATATATGTTATGCTAGACTCCTTCTCAACTTATCATATGGTTAACCCGAGTTCGCCGCTAGGATAACCTGGATTAGTATATTAGGACAATATGGGTTATTCATCCAAATATCTAAGTTTTTGTTATCTATGGGCTAAAGTTAGCATTTAACGTTTAAGATAAGCCCAAAACTCTTACTTTACAACTTAAACGCAAAACCCTTTGACCCTAAGCTATAAAACTTATACTCTATAATCTTAAATCATAATTGTAAATGGCAAGTATTTGGGAACCCTAATTGACTATTTTAAGCAATCATACTTTCAAGACGTAACTCTAAACTCCAAATCCCAAACCATAAACCCCAAAAGTGGAACCCCAACACTATGCCTTACCAATATACCCAAACCCTAAACCCTGAACGCTAAACTCCAAATTATGATCAAAGTTTTTATACTACAAGATTCAGTTATTGTCAAACCTGAATTCTATGTCCTAATACGATAACCTGGATTACCCTCGTGGGACACGTGGGTTAACTGTATGCTGGAGTGACGAAGTCTAGCATGACATATACGTTTTCAGGTTTAGGGTTTAGGTTCAACCTAAACACTAAGTCTTAGAATCTAAAACCTTTAACCCTAAATACTACCTATAAAATTAAACCATAAGCCCTAAATCATAGAAGTTAAATGTTAAACCCTAAGTCATAAACCTTAAATATTTGATATACAAGCTAAACCTATTATCATATCCCTCAATATATATTTTTATTAACCCATGTTTTGTATCATATTCCTAGGTTAATATATATAAGCTTATATATATGTTAGATACTTTTAGTCATTGTAAATCCCAAATCTAAATTGTTTAGGATTCACATTCCCAAATTTATTTATACATACAAAAAACTCTTATTTACATGTAATTTTTTACTTATATTAATTTGTCTTATTTTCGTCTAAATATGTTACTTTAATTCAATTCCCATTATTCTCATTTATACAAAATATTCTAATATACCTAATTTTTGTTAACTATCTTCTAATTAAATATATTCTAAAATACTTTCCTTTTAAAGTTAACTGTGAGTGACTTTTATAAATTATCTTTTAATTAAAGATTTTTTTCAAATACTTGCGTTCTCAAATTACTTTTAAAGAGCTATCTTCTAATTAGAGATGCTTTTTGAATATTTGCCTTTTAAAAGTAATTTTGAGTAATTACATTAAATTTTGGTAAATTATCTTCTAATTAGATATATTCTCACATAACCTTTTCAATTTTACAAGATAATTTTTCTTGAGCAAAAAATTAATTATGCACCCAACCTAACCTTTTCATCCCTATCTTCTTCTTCCTCTTCTGCTTCTTCTTCTTATTCTTCTTCTTCCTCCCCCTCCTCCCACCAAACCCCAAATTCAATTCACCACCCTCATTTTCATCTTGCACCATCCAACCTAGAAAAGTTTCAACCCTGACCTCCTACTTCAACCTCTCTCTTTGCTTTTTCTTCTCTCTCTTCACCTCCTTTCTCTCTCTATGCTTCTCTATCTCACATCGGCACTTCACTGGTGATGGACAAATTTTTTACAGCTTAACCGGCAATGCCAATGTCACCCGCCACCATCATCGTTAATGTGAAAGCCAAATTAAGCTCTAACACCCCCTTCAACCTCCTCCTAAAATCTACACAAGAATCATCATTGTTGTCTTAATTTTTCCAAGAAAAATGTAGATTTAGGTAGAATAAAGATGGGAGATGGGATGTTGAGGTTTAAAGGAGATAAAATAACTATTTGAAGAGAGAAGGACTTAGAGGTTCATATAAAGAAGGAGAAGAGAATTGGATGGGTATGAAGGAAAGAAGCAGAGGATTGAAAAAGGAGGATGTTGGGAATGAGGAGGAGAAAGAGTCATGAAATTGGAGATGGAGAATTCATTATGAAAAAAATTCAAAGCTCTCTTTCTTTTTATCTTCTACGACCAATAAGGACTAGATATTACCAGCTCAAAAGTTAAGGAGACACAAATAACACTTGGAAGCAAGAAAAGCACTGAAAAGTGTTATTTTAATCAACACAATAAGTAAATTCCCCAAAAGTAAATTAGGCAAGGTTATATAGTTCTAATTAATTTTTGTTAATTGGTGCTAGACTGCTAGTGACTATTATAATTATTAACTCAATTTATTTTAAATAACATTTAGTTGACTTTCAGTTAGTTAACGAGTCTTAGTAGTTTTATTCTATTAATAATAGTTAGTAACAAAATGGTATAAACTGATTATTATCTTTGTGGGAACGACTCGTATTCGCCGGATCATACGACAAGTTGACACCTTGCACTTGCTGCTTACTTTTTTACATCAATATTAGTATTAAATCAAGTGTCATCATTTACCAAAAGTCCATTTTCCTTTTCCATTGTGTTCGTTTCGTAATATTTTTCTAAGTCCAAAGATATGCTAAGAGTCGTAATTACATTAAACTTCAAATATAACTTTTGGGGTGTATTGGATGGAAACATTCTACTTTATAAGTTGGACATTAGTGTACCTGCCTTTGATTTCAATTATTTTTTGTTGGACCATTAGCAAGTGAGAACGTGGACTCAATAGAATGATGACGTGGATGGTTATTTTGTAAATGTGGAAGGTGAATCAATGTGATCGGTCCTTTTATGCGTCCACCCTGGTTACCCTACTAAATGACCCTAAAAAACACAATAATCAACACCACAAGGTCCACAAGTATCTAAACATAACCACGAATTCTATGTTGTTGAGTGTTTTTTTGACCCTTTAATTTAAGCCGAATCAAGCATTCCTGCAAAGCATTCAGACGTTCACTTCCTCTGTCGTCCATGTTAGCAAAATGATCGTCCTTTTATCACCCTGTCAAACCCAAGTTCCGTTCACTTGATTGCAGTCCAAAAGAAGTAAGTAGCACTAGGGTGCATATATTGAAGACCAGCTTACAAAATGAGATTATTTTCATCCAATATCTAAAGATGAGATTATAGGCATCCAATACCTCCCCCAAAAAAGTTCATTTTCTCTTGAAAAATCATCACAATCTGCATCTTTCTCCAATTACTATTTCCACAAGTCAACAAGGATAATGGTGCTAGGTTGATATGCTCTGTCTAAACTAGCATGGCAATAGCTGCTTCATTTTTTTAACTAAGGCCACAGAATGCTTCATTTTTCTTAATTTGCACAATGTTTTACATAAAAAAGATTATCAAATTTTATTTTTAATTTTTTTCTTAAGTTTCATTTTTGTTCTTAGTTTGCACTTATTTAATAAGATTCTATCTTCTTAGTCAAAGATGATAAAAATGAAAATAATGCGACTATGTATATATGTATGTACATATATATGCACACACCCGCGTGCATTCACCCACATATGCATATACATATGTATATACGTATTTTTCTATGTCCAATTACTAATAAACTTAGGTGAATTGTACTATTTAACACTCCCATCACAGGCCTTGAGGAACCATTATCCAAGAATCATAGTTGGTTACCTCCTCTCATTTTAGCCTGTAAAACAACTAAGTATTAGTCTTGGGAACCAAGGTCCACTTGGGTCCCATTTTTTTTGACATAAAGGTTAACTCACCTTTTCTAATCCACATTTATTTAACATGCAGTGAGTTTCTTTCCATGACCCTTTTTCTCAAAGGATAAGTATACCGATAATGGCCAGTCTTTCCCCAATGAAACAAATTATATTTTCTTGAAGTCCAACATATTTTTTGTTTACTGGTTTAATGACACACCTATTAACAAATCCTAGTCCCTTTTTGTTTCAGCTATGGTGAGTGTTTAGCCAATTAAGCGCTCTTGAGAAACTGTTCCAACGCTTGTTCTGAGCTAGATCAGATTCGGCCTTATGGGCCTTTTCAAGCAATTGGTTGTTTTCACTCACCAAGGATTCTAACTTAAGTTTCAGGTTTAGGGACTGACTTTCCAGCCTTGAGTGATCAGTGTTAAACACCTTCTCTCTCGTGTTCATGAGGTCTTTAAGCGTGTCAAGGTCTTTACATAAGGCAAGGGTCTTTTCATCTGCCTTAAATTTTTCACATTTGAGGATTTCATTCACACGTCCAAGTTCTTGTTTGTTCCTTTCAAGCATTCTAACATCCTTTTTCAATTTGGAACAAACATCTTTAAACATGCAATTCTCAGCATTTATTGTATCACATTCATCCATTAAAGTGAGAAATAATTTCTCAACTTTAGCTTTGCTGAGACCACATACCTTATCCTTGAGTTGGGACAAGCTTTCGACCGGTTCAAAGTCCGATTCAGACTCACTTCTGGCCATGAGGACCACTGTAGGTTCTTCCTCTTGAGAGCCATCTTCTTTCTCCGAAGTCTCACCCCAGGCTGCCATCATAGCCTTAGTGAAATGCCTTGCAGAGCTGCTTTGTTGCGGTCTCTTGCCACAGTTTCGGAACTGTTCTGACCACTATCCTTCCTTCGGCATGGGGCAATTCTTCACGATGTGATCATCTTTTCCACATCTAAAGCAACCCGAGAACTGATTACGATCACTGCCCCTTGGCTTGTTGGTACTTCCCTTCTTGAAGTTCCCTTCAGCCTTCTTGAAGAATTTCTTGAACTTCCGGGCTATCATGGCAATTTCTTCATCATCCAAATCCGGATAATCACTTTCCACAGCCTTTAGAGTAAGGCCTTGGTCTTTCTTTGTTTCTTCCTTTACCTGGGAGCTTTTCCTCAATTCGTATGTCTGAAGGTTCCCAATGAGCTCATCCAAAGAGATCTCGTTCATCTTCTTTGCTTCCTGGACGGCTGTAACTTTTGTTTCCCACGATTGAGGCAAAAACCATAAGATCTTCCTTACCAATTCTTCGGTGGTAAAGGATTTTCCCAACGATTTCAGCTCATTGGTGAGGTAGGTAAAACGAGTGTACATATCCATCACCGTCTCTTTGTCGCTTATTTCGAACAGCTCGTATTTTCTCATTGACAGCTCGATCCTGGATTGTTTGACTTGGTTGGTTCTTCATGAGCCATGCGAAGGGCATTCCATATCTCCTTTATAGACTTACACTTTAAGATACGGGTGTACTTGTCTGGTCCATGACTAAAGTACAACAGCTTCTTGGCCCTAGCATTTTTCTCCATCTTTTTGAAGTCATCTGAGTTGAACTCATTTGGCTTCTTAGGGGCGGTCTTACCATCTTTTGTGGTCTTCATTGAAATGTAAGGACTATTCTCAATGATCATCCACCGCTCATAGTCATCAGCCTGAATATAATTCTCCATACAATTTTTCCACCAGTTATAATGTTGTCCATTGAAGTATGGGGGTTGAGTCATAGATTGACCCTTTATAATTCCTTAAGGTGCGCTCATCTTTTCAAGATCTCTTAATGTGTTAACCTAGGTATGAGAACTCTGCTCTGATACCACTTGTTGAATTTAATCGCACAAGGGCACAAGAGGGGGTGAATTGTGTCTACCAACTTTTTCGATTGTTTCAGAACACTCCTGAAAACTGTTTGGAATGCGTGCTTGGAGTGAAGTAGAAACAAAGCTAATTGCGGAAATAATAAAGGAGACGCAGTGCTTTACATGAAAAACCGCCTCTGGCCCAATTGAGGAGTAAAAATGATGACCTACCACTATAGGATTTAAGGAACACTTTCACTAGACGGGGCGAACACGTTACGCATGTAACCATCATACACGTAACTTAGTTTACCCCGAGACCTTAGTTACAAACACCACATCCAACGTCTCTCAAGACTTGAACAAACTCTTACAGACACCACGTCCAACATCTCCTAAGACTTGGACAAACTCTTATCTCACTGATGGAAAAGAGATAACAACACCTTACTTGAATGCTTCTAAACAAGCTGAATGTAAGGTACAATACAATCCCTATTATGCCAATATTGAAGAGTCGATTTAGCACTCTCTTCGAAAATTTTTCTCACAGAAAATTCCAACTCACAATGATAATTTTTAACCCTTGAAAAACCATGAAAAACCTTGAAAAACACTGAGGGAAAAGGCAACTTAAATAGAAGAATGTGTGTGAGTGAGAAAGAAGAACAATTATCCCACTAAGTGCGTGTGGCACAAGAATAGGAAAAAGAGAAGACCACTTCCACTCAACAACTCTAACAGTCAAGCCTGTAAAATCTTTCAACTTGATATTCTTCCCTTAAAAATAGGATAAAATCTCTCAAGCCCCTAAAATCTTTCCACTTTATAAATATTCTTCGCATAAAAATAGGATAAAATCTTTCATCATTATCTTAAAGACAAAAACCTTTTTAGATTCAACTTACATCAGAAAAATTATTTCTAATTATCTCATGAAATTCGACAGTCAAAAATCATTTTAAAACCTTGAAACTCGTTTTTGTCTTTGACATCAAAACACTACATACCTAACTTCTCAGAACTATTATGAGGCAGTGTTCTGAAGTACTTAAAAGCCATTCAAAGCAAACGTTAAATCAAGGACCTTCTAATTGGCATATTAACAAGAATCTAAAAGAATGAAGCACATACAAAACCTAATACTCTTGTTATCAGCTGGACTCCCTGCACATGTATTGACTTTGATGCTCCACGCTCATTCGAACCGCTCTAAGTATTTTTCGGATCTTATCTCAACACACAACTCAAGCACAGCATATTGACTAGTACATTTGGATTGTTATCATCAAAACCTTACACATTAATTGGGTCAACAGATAACCCTTGCACCCACGTAGCTCTACCCTTGCTTGTAGTTACAACTTGGGATTTGGGATACATTTTGGCTTTGTAATGAGGCACTTTGTGTTGGTGGCTAATGTGAGGAATAATGTATTAGGAAGTAAAATCTTGACATGTATTTTTCGTACATAATTTTGGGATATTTAGTGATATCCTTTTTCCATGTATCCTGGATAGGTTAGAATTCTTGTTCAACAAGCTAGGTTTATGGTAAGCATGTATGATGTATATGTTGCACCAACTGTCAATGAATGAAGCAGAGCATTGAGCAGCTATAGAGAATGCATGCCTCACTATCTCTCACATCCCAAATTCTTAAGATTTTCTATATGTTATCAGAGCGGGTTGCTCGATCTTGATTTGCCACTATCCCCATTTGATTAAAATTGTGTACACATGTTGGACTTTGCTAATAGCTCGCACGTGAGGGGGCATGTTGGAGTACGAAGGAAGGTATTATCTCACATTAATAAAATTCTAAAAATATGATAGTAGGTGCTGTCCCGCATTGATGAAATTAAAGGATTTGAGCATGTATATAAGCTTGTGAAGAACTCTACCCATTGCCAATTGGTTTTGGGTTGGAATCTCATTTGAGTTTATACACATGACTCTTTATTTAGTTGCCTAATTGATATAAAAGTTTAACATGGTATCAGAGCAAACCGCTGAGGGACACTCAATTTAATAGTCATGAAATTCATCATGGACCCACAATTCCCTTATTATCTACATCCATCTGAAGGACCCGAAGTCCTCATCACTGCGGTGGCCTTCAGTGGTAAAAATTATGATCTTTAGGAGAAAGCTGTAACTATGGCTTTGAAAGCAAAAAATAAGCTTGGGTTATAGATGGATCCATATCTAAACCCATGGTGAAAGGAGACCATACATCGGAACTGCAAGCATGGGAGATGGTTAACTTGATGCTCTCCTTATGGATACTCAACGTGATTGAGCCCAACCTCCGTACGAGCGTGGCCTACACCAACACAGCTAAGTCTATGTAGGACACCCTGAAGAGACGATACGCAACAGCCAATGCACCAAAAATGCATCAGTTAAAAACAAATTTAGCAAACTGTAAATAAGGTGGACTAAGTTTTCACCTTATTGTTCATGCAGTGGTTGCATGTGTGAAGCAGGAAATAAGTTTTCCCAGAAATATGAGAGGGAGAAGGCCCATTAATTCCTCATAGGTCTCAACGACGATCTATATTCGTCAATAAGAAGCCAGATTCTGACCCTTGACCCCTTACCGTCCTTGGACCGAATCTTCAATATGGTGGTCCAGGAAGAAAACCACAAGAGTTTGATGCACGGAAGGGAAGATCGAATCGAGTTCACAGCTGCCTTTGCCACCATATCTGGAGGTCGAAACGCAAGAACGGTGACTGAGAAGGCCGGGTGCAAGCACTGTGGGAAATTCAGCCATGATGAAAGCACTTGTTACGAGCTTATAGGTTATCCACCAGGCTGGGGGAACCGAGGTCGAGGGAGGAACCACGATAGAGGAGGAAGAAGAGTCCGTGACACCAGCAGTCGCAGCCGTGGACCAGGTAGAGAGGCCGCCTATGCCACTGTTGGGCGGGACCCATAACAGCTAGCCACGGGAAGCAGTACAGCAGAGGGAATCAATGTACTGCCCGGGTTGACTAATGAACATATACAAAAACTGTTGAGTCTCATTGAACCTACACGAGTAGGATACGAGAAACTGTCAGGTAATGATGTGTGGATATTTAATACAGGAGCCTCACGACACATAACTGGGAATTTGAACTATCTTAGTAGCATTGTCAATATCGAGCCCATCCTTTTGGAGCTCCCTGATGGCATGTTTCGAATGGCAAAACTGCAAGAAAGCCTAGCCTTGAGCTCAGATATAAGACTGAGTAATGTTTTATATATACCAAACTTTCAATGCAATTTAGTCTCGATTGCTCAACTAAGTAAAGAAATAAAATGTTTTGTGATATCCACTGATGAGCTTTGTGTGATACGGGACCGCACGTCGAGGAACCTGATTAGAGTGAGTGAATTGAGAGGAGGGGTCTACTGCTTCAATAAGTCGGCAACCGTGAAGGTACAGGCAAATGTACTGGTTTCTTACGAGTTATGGCATAGTCGGCTTTAGCACCCATTATCACACCTGCTTTCTATGCTTTCTAGTGAGTTAGGAGTAGATAGTTCTTATAGAGCTAACAAGATGGATATGTGTGAAGTTTGTCTACGAGCACACCAAACTAGAAACCAGTTTTCTGTTAGTGAAAGTATTGCAAATGACTCGTTTGAACTTATGCATTGCAATATCTGGGGTTCTTATAAAATTCCCTCCTTTTGTGGTGCACACTATTTCCTTACAATTGTTGATGATACTAGTAGAGCTGTTTGGATATACCCAATGAGGGACAAAGGGGAAGTTGCTAATATTTTGCCAAGTTTTGTTAATATAGTGAAAAAATAATTCAAGAAAGATGTGAAGATAGTTCGGAGTGATAATGGACTTGAGTTTAAATTAGGCTCAATGCTGAATTTTTATGTTGAAAAAGGGATCCTTCATCAAACTAGCTGCGTGGACACTCCTCAACAAAATGGGCATGTGGAGCGTAAACATAGGCATATATTGAATGTCGCTCGAGGCCTTCGCTTTCAGGCACATCTACCTTTATAGTTTTGGGGGAAATGTGTTTTAGCTGCTGCTTATCTTATTAATAGGACCCTGAGTAACTTGTTGAAAGGGAAATCTCTTTATGAAGTGCTCTTTGGAATAAAGCCCAGTTATGACCATATTAAGGTTTTTGAAACTCTATGTTTTGCACAATGTCAACCAAAACCAAAGGAAAAATTTGCTCCACGAAGCCGGAAATGCATCTTTGTGGGCTACCCACGTAGTAAAAAGGGTTGGAAATTATATGACTTGGAAACTCATGAGATAATTGCGAGTCAGGATGTAGTGTTTTATGAACACATTTATCCCTTCTCACTTGATCAGAATGGACAAGCAAAATCAAAGTCTTCACTAATGTTGGAACTAATTGCTGCATTTGATCTCCCTAGCACTAGTGCTGTAAGCACACAAGCAATGCAGCGCTGTGCCTTAGATGATGAGTCCAGCCCACTTAGTATACCCCTTGAGGAGTCACAGGCTAGCCCAGATCAGGAGCCCACTTGTGTAGCACTTGAGGCGTCCAACATTGAGATACAGTCGCCATCTGCCAGCAACCCAACATTGAGATACAGTCGCCATGTGCCAAATGTGTCATCTGGGTCTACTGCCGAAACGGGCCTAGAAGCAAGGGGGAGCTCTAGTGGGCCAGCCCAATCTGCTGGGGATAGCACGGACGTGCTTTACACGCAGCAGCCCACTTGACAGAGACGAAGCCTATCTCATCTTGAAGACTATGTGTGCTATGGAGCTCGAGCGTAAGACCCCTCTCTCCACAACACTCCACTACCACAAGGATCCTCAAGTACTCCATATCCCTTAGTTAACTATATCACATGGAATCGCTTCCCTAACTCCCATCGAGCTTTCTTAGCAGCTATTACTAAAATCATTGAGCCCAAGTATTATCATGAGGCGGCAAAAGATCCTCATTGGCGGGAAGCCATGGGGGAGGAGATTCGAGCTTTGGAGGAAAATAAAACTTGGACAATCGAAGACCTTCCTCTCGAAAAGAAACCCATTAATTACAAATGGGTCTATAAAGTAAAGTACAAATTTGATGGAAATATTGAGAGATTCAAGGCTCGGTTAGTTGTTCGAGACAATCATCAGTTAGAAGGCTTCGATTTTACTGAGATTTTTTCGCTCCTGTGGCAAAAATGTCCAATGTGAGGGTTTTCTTGTTTGTTACTGTGGCAAAAGGATGGGAGTTACACTAAATCAATGTCAATAATGCTTTCCTGCATGGGGATCTTCATGAAGAGGTCTATATGCAATTGCCTCCTGGTTTCACTACTTCTTCACCAAACAAGGTCTGTAAGCTTCGTAAGTTGTTGTATGGGCTTCGGCAAGCGCCACGACAATGGTTTGCTAAGATGTCATCCAAATTATGTGATTATGGTTTTATACATTCCTATGCAGACTATTCCCTCTTTACATATAGGAAGGGGGCCACATTCTTGGCTTTATTGGTGTATGTTAATGATATCATATTGGCTGGTAATGATCCTCAGGCATGCCGGGTGTTCAAAGAGTATCTCAATTCTTGCTTTTGCATCAAGGAACTTGGCCCTTTCAAGTATGTTTTGGGCCTTGAAGTGGCTAGAGGGCCTCTTGGACTCTTTATTAGTCAACGCAAGTATGGCCTTGAAATTGTGGAAGAGTGTCGTCTTCTCAGGAGCAAACTTGTGGATTTTTCTATTGAAGAACATCATAAGCTTGCTCTCACCACTGGGACAGATTTGGATGATCCTAGTTGTTATCGTCGCCTGGTTAGACGTCTCATCTACCTCACTATTACCCAACCAGAACTGAGCTACGTCGTGCACATCCTATCTCAGTTTATGTAGAATCCCAAAGAGTCCCATATGGATGCAGCTCGTCATGTGTTGCGATACCTCAAAGGTATGCCCGTTTATGGCATATTATTGCATGCTGATAGTAGCCTCCAGGTACATGCCTATTGTGATGCAGATAGGGGAGCTTGCCCACTTACGAGATGCTCTCTCATGGGTTATGTGGTTACCCTTGGTGGGTCTCCATTGTCATGAAAAACTAAGAAACAACCTACTGCTTCTCGTTCTTCAGCAGAACCTGAATATCGATCCATGGCAACTGTAACTAGTGAGCTAGTGTGGCTCAAGTCACTATTGGGTTCTTTGGGCATGTTCTTTAACACTCCTATGCGTCTCTATTGTGACAGTCAGGCCGTTGCAAAGAACCCTATTTTTCATGAACGCACCAAACACATCGAGATCGACTGCCACTTTGTTTGGGAAAAACTTGAGTCTGGTGACCTTATAGTATCTTACTTAACGACTAAGGAGCAGCCTACTTACATCTTCACCAAGGCCCTCAGTGAGAAGCCATTTGTTTATTTACGGGGCAAGATGGGCATGATCGATTCTCATGCTTCACCTTAAGGGGGAGTATTAGGAAGTAAAATCTTGACATCTAGGTTAGAATTCTTATTCAACAAGCTAGTTTTATGGTAAGCATGTATGATGTATATATTCTGCCAACTCTCAATGCATGAAGTAGAGCACTGAGCGGCAACAGAGAATACACGCCTCACTCTCTCTCACATCCCAAATTCTTGAGATTTTCTACATAGTATCAGAGCGGGTTGCTTGATCTTGATTTGCAACCATCCCCATTTGATTAAAATTGTGTGTATGTGTTGGGCTTTGTTAATAGCTCACACGTGAGGGGATGTGTTGGAGTATGAAAGTGGGTATTGTCCCACATTAATAAAATTCTAAGAATTTGATGGTAGGTGTTGTCCCACATTGATGAAATTAAAGGATTTGAGCATGTCTATAAGCTTATGAGATACTCCACCCATTGCCAATTGATTTTAGGTTGGAATCTCATTTGAGCTTATACACATGACTCTTTGTTTAATTGCCCAATTGATATAAAAATTTAACATAACGTGGGGGGGGGGTGGTATTGCCAATTTGAGGGGTTCAGGGAATTGTTTGAACTATTCCCAAGTTCTTTTTGTAAATCATCTTAGGTAAGTAAGTTCATAAACGAATGTGGATGTTTAGGTTCCATTTTATGGCCACACCTGCATGTAATCAATAATTTTTGCTTTTAAAATTTAAATTCTAACATGCATGTTTAAACATTTAATAATTTATAGAAATATTCAAACATTTTTAATAGGTAATTACTTCTTGATTTTAATTATACATATATTACTCCTTGATTTTAATTACACATATACTTGTAATTTAAGATATACATATAACATGTATGACATATATTGTGGAGCACACAAACATATTAACTAAGATCACAAAGATAAATTTCTATCTTCTTTTTAAATTGAACGTGCAACTTTCTATTCATTGTAAACGTGTGATTAAAGAATTTTCAATATAACATTTTTAATTTTGACATATTCATATATTGTAACTAATGCTTAAATGCCAACTTATTCAAATTTCAAAGTGTAAATTTCACATATTTCATTTGTAAGTTCAATTTAAATTACGCATGTATGACATATTATATTGTTAAACATACAAACTTATTAACTAAGCTTACATAGATAAATTTCTAACGTAAATTTCTAAACATGGCATTAACTTCTAAGATTATTCTATTTTTAAGCGTATAAACATATTAACTAAACATATAAACATGTGTGACATGTACCCAAGCATATAATCATATTAACTAAACATATAAACATGTGTGACATGTATCCAACCATTAATTCCAATATACTGATTCAAACATACTAATTAAGCATATTAAATTGTTAATTTCAATAATTAACTTATACCTATTCACTTTTAAACATTTTAAATTCTACTAATTTAAATTCTAACTTATTCACTTTTAAGCATTTTAAATTCTACCAATTTAAAGAAATATTCAAATAATGTTATATCAAACATGTGATTTAACATATAATTGAGAAAAAAATATAAAAAACAAAAATTTAGAACACCTTAAAAATTAGTTTACTTGCCTTCTATCTTGATTCTTCAATTTTAAGAACATCTCCCAAATCTCTAACAATAGAACCATAAACAACAATTATTAGTTCAAATATATAATTCAAATATTAATTAAATTAAAAAATATAAACGTAGCTAAATAATAATCATACTTACTTACCAAAAAAAAATCTTCTTCGCTTATTTTTACCTCCCACAACACTCATAAATTTTTAGAGAGAATAAGAGAAATTTTAATTCGAGAAAGAGAGTTAATTTAGGTTGAAATTCTCACTTTTACCAATTGGTATTTACAGACATATTTCACAAGCAAAAAACAAAAAAAACCTACAAATATATTGTTAGGTCGTCCAACAGTAACAATTTTCCCAAGCCCAAAAACCTAACGCAGTAGTCCAATGTAGGGATGTTAATAAAACCCGCACCCATTTAATACCCGCAAAATCCGCACCATTTAAAACCTAAGTGGGTGGGAAAATGAGTTTTAAATAGGTATGGGGTGAGTATTAGAAAACGGGTACAGGTATGTGTACGAGTATGGATGTAGCCCTCACCCACCCTATAAGCACCCCACCCGAGCGCGTTTTGATAATTAAAAAATTGTGTTAGTTCAATATTTTTCCGGTTTACGTCCAATCCAAGTCCTTATAACAAGAAATTAGTCAATAATGTATTTGATTTCACATTTCTAAATAATATCTTCCCAAATTATTACAACTTTGTAATCTTATAATGATAAAATATATATCATACTTGGTTATAGGTTGTCTATGGGTATTAATTTTTATTCTCCATGTGAACCCAAATAAAATTCGCAAAACCCGGTATGGATGTGCGTTTTATTTTTTAATACTCGATGGGTACGAGTACGGGTATGGGTACAGATTTCAAAAACGGATATGGTTGAGAGTATGGCTCAACCCACCCCGTATCCACCCTATGGCCATCCCTAGTCCAATGGCTAGCTTTAGCCCAACATTTTTTATTTTTTTGACCTGAGAATGAAATGCAGTGCACAATTTACTCCACCCATGCTAAATGTTTTGTTTTGCCTGTAGAAACGACAAAAAAATTGAACGCGAGACGCACTTCTTTGCAGGTCTAACTTGCATGCCACCTATTGCTTCCACCTGCTGGAACAAGGCCATGTGGAAAGGCATGGCCTACACCTGGCACAAACTCTACCCGGTGGAGATGCTCTTATTTTTGGTTTTTTTTTTTAAATCAGAAAGGTGGAACTATTTATTCATTATAAGCTAAGGATGAGCGTAAATCATCCAGAGCTAGATCAAAAATACAATCTGGTCCATTCTAGCCAAACTCAGGAGCTCGAGACATAGGGCTGAAGATGTGCTAATGTATGAGCTACTTTGTTCCTTTCCTGATTAACAAAAGCAAAAGCACAAAATTCAAAATGCGAACTAAGTCTTAGTATATCATGAATGAGGAGACTGATCTCTGATGCAAGAGGTTGCTTTTTCTTTAGTTTTGATATCAAAGACAAACAATCCCCCTCCATAATCACAATCTGAAATCCTTGTTGTTGAGCCCTTTGTAACGCATACGCAAAAGCCAGAGCTTCCTTCACTTCTAGCCCCAAAAAACCTTTCCCTTGAGCAGCAGCCGACGTAACCACCTCACCCTCACTATCTCTTGCAACCACACCCCACCCATAACCCCAGTCATCCAATTTGGCCACATTAAAATTTAACTTGTATACCCCCACATCCGGGCACTTCCATCCAACCATGTCAAACTCCTCCTTCTCTCTTGCTTTATCTTGAAAATTTTGATAGTCTTACACAAATTTAATGGCACTCTTCCATATTGAGGTATCAACAGTTGTTGTATTCTCAAATAAATATTTGTTCCTTAAACCCCAAGCACACCAATTAATTGCAATGAATTCAGCCCACTCCCCGTACTCTAGTAAGTCTCGAGCGTTACAAAGCATGTTCCAAATAGTATCGAATGAGCAAATACCAACAAGGTACGAGTAAGGGGTAGCTTCCCAAATTGAAATCTCCAACGGACACTCAAAAAAGGCATGAACATCGGTTTTTTCCACAGCACTACAGACTCCGTATCTCATCGAGAAGTTGGGGATTCATTTCGCTAAACGCCCCGACGTGGGTAAAGCCCGAGCACAACAACACCAAGCAAAAAGTCTAATTCTCGGTGGCAAATCGAGTTTCCAGAGGGACCTCCATGCGTCTTGTACACCCTTAGAGATACCCTGCACATCAGCTGAATGTTTCCGTACCTGAATAAAGTGATATGCACTTTGAATTGTAAGCTCACCATTTGTCGAATAGTGCCATATAACTTAATTAGGAGTCTGTGAATGCTCAATAGAATCTCTTTAATCTCTTCAGCATCAATCGATAAAAAAATCGCATCTATCATGTCTTCCCTCCAACCTCCTTGTTTAGGATCAACTAAATCCCCCACTGAGTAGTGCGAATTATGGCTTAAAGGGGGTAATCACCCTAAATGAACTCGACCTTGGGATCCACTTTGTTTCCTAGATATTTAAAGAGAATCTATCTCCCACTCGCCACCTCGACCCTTCCTCCACAATCCCCTTAATGCCTCATAAACTTCTCCAAGCTCGGTTTATGACCTAAAGAAGCCTCTAATATGCGACAAGTAGGAAAATGAACTACTTTCAACAACGATCCTTCATTTGTCTTCAGACACCACATCTGACATGCTAACAATGCACTATTAAAGGCCTTAAGATCCCGGAACCTCATCCCTGTGTCAAGCTTGCTTCTACAAAGTCTATCTCGTCCCACTCGATGAATTTTCCTTGACTCAACTGCATGGCCCTACCAAAATTTGCTTATCAATGCTTGGATTTCATCGCATAACTCCCTTGAGAACTTAAAGATGCTCATTGCATACGTCGAAATTGCTTGAGCCACTACCTTAATTAGCACTTCACGACCCGCCCAAGAGAAGTATCGATTCATCCAGCCTTGAAGTCTTTTACTAATGCGATCCTTGATGGGGGAGAAATGGTTTCTTCTTGGAGTGACCTACTCTCGTTGGCAACCTCAGGTACTTGTCGTGAGCCAGTACCTCTTTAATGTCAAGCTTGATCAGTGTGCTCTTCCTCCTTCCCTGAGGGGTAACATTACTAAACACTCATTGGGATTTTTCATAATTAATCTGTTGACCCGACGTGGCCTTATACGCTGACAGAATATGCTTTACTTCTTCCGCCTGTTGATCGTATGCTTTACAGAAGATCATGGTATTGTCCGCAAATAACAAATGGGAGATAATCGGGGCATGTTGACATGTCCAGTGCGCTGTTAATCTTCCCTCATTAACTGCCTGGAGAAGCATGTAAGACAAGCCTTCAACACAAAATAGGAACAGCTAAGGTGAAATTGGGTCACCTTATCGAAGGCCTCTAGCAGGTTGAACATAGCCCCTTGGGTCCCCATTAATCAAGAAGGAGAGCGTTGCCAATTACACGCATTTCATCACCAAGTTTACCCAACTCATGCTAAATCCCAGTTTAAGCATGACACGTCATAGGAATGGCTATTCGACTCTATCGTAGGCTTTTGACAAATCCCGCTTGATTGTCATACTTCCATTTATCGCTGTGTGGCAATGGATAGAATAGGAGACTTCAAATGCGATAAGGACGTTCTCCGTAATGAGTCTCCCAGGAGTAAAAACATTTTGGTATTCGGAAATAATAAGTGGTAGTAGCTCCTTCAAATGGTTTGATATAACATTGGTCACAAGTTTGTATACAACATTGCATGAACTTATAGACCGAAAGTCGTTCATCTCTGTTGGTTTGTGCTTCTTGGGGATAAGGGTGACATATGTGTGATTTAAGCCATCTGGAATTGGGCTCCCATTCAGTGTAGGCAAAACAGCTGCGCTAACATCGTTTCCAACCGTAGCATAGTAATGTTGGAAAAAGAAAGGGTTCATCTCGTCCGGTCCCAGGGCCTTACTGGGCTTCATTTGTTTCAACACTAATTCCACCTTGTAATAGGTTGACCTTAAATCATGTTTATTTGTTTAATTAAGCCATATTATTAATTTTTCACGTTTATTTATCTCATTTAGTCATCCCGGTTGGGAGAATTCATTTTAGGCCCCATTTTGCAATTCGAGTTTCATTTACCTTAACAATTTTGGATGAATCGATATTAGCCCCCGGTAAATATGATTAGGTGATAAAAATTATTTTTCATAATGTCACAAAAATTTAATTTTTAGCCATGCAAAAATTTGGGCCCAAATTCATCAAGTTTGGCCCAATTCATTTGGGCCCGAATTACGGCCTAATTCATTTTGGGCTCAATTACGGTCCGAAAATTTTGGAGCAATTAAATTAAGTTAATCACCATCATTTGTACATAATTTTAATTAGCAAAAAGATATTTTAGTGAAGGATAAAACTCAACCAAGGAATTGTATCTAGCTTAGAATCATTTTTAACCAAGTAAAAACACCAGGCTTTCTTCTTTTTTCTCTCTCTCCACCCCACAACCAGCCCTCCTACTACCACCACCAGGCACCGCCACCACCAACTGCTGCCACCAGCCACCATCAGCCAGCAGCCACCACCCCAGCAGCCACTAGCCACCACCTACAGCTCACACAAACACCAAACATCACCTCTATCTCTCAAAATTCAAGCTTAAAGTGAAGTAAATCCTAACCTAATCATGTTTGATTTTGAGTTTTTATGTTGGATTTGATTATGGATCATGTTATCTTGATATTAATAAGTGTTATTTTGATGTTTTAATTGTTGGTTAAACTTGAAAGCATGCAAGAGTTGAGGTTGTTCATAATCATGCAAGCTTAAGTTAAAATCATATTTATGGATTGTTTTGTATTTGATTTGGTAATCTTTAGCATTATAAATGCATATGGTGGTGTTGATGTGGTTTTGGATGAGTTAAAGGTGAATCTAAGTTAGTCATAAGCTAGGGTTTTAATGATTATGCATGGTTTAGCTTACTCTTGGTATCAAGCATGTTATTTGCGTGTATTTGGATGAGAAATGAATCTTTGATATGTCATTTAACTTACAGAAATGACTTGAGGTGATTTTGTACAAAGGGATGGATTATGGAAATTTTTCCAATTGATTACAAGAGGTCATTTTGCTTATTTGTGCAAATAAGTATTCTTATGTTTTGAGTGATTTTGAAAGAGAGAAGAATTGAAAATTTGATGTAGATGATTATGGAGTAAATTTGAGTAATAATATGGCTTTGTAATGTGATGAGAAGGAACAAGACTTTGTTAAATGATTTTAAGGAGTGATTTTAGAGGGAAATTATGTGAAGAAAAGGGGGAAAATAAGAACAGTAGGGTTGTGAACAAACCAGAAATAGAGGTCTCTTTACGATTAAACTGGTACTATTTGGCCCATTGAAAAATTTTGATTTTTGATGGGAAGATAAATCCATGAGGTATCTTTCAAATTCATTTTGAATCACTTCATTTTGAGTTGTGTGGAAAACGTTATGACCGTTTTGCTAAGACTGCGCAGGATAGATCGAAGCTGTACACAGTTGTGTTCTAGCCCAATTTTAGGAATCCTATTGTGGGAATTATGTTTTGCACTATCAATAAAAATCTTACGGGACTTCTTAAGCTTTTCATATTGGGGTTTTATAGCTCAATTGGAGGTGGAGGATGAAAGACATGGATTTTCTAAAGTAGACCTTCAAACGGTAAAAGGAGGGAAGAAAGAAATAGTGACATTTGGAAATATTATTAGGAGTTTCTATGTAATTATGGATATTGCAAAGAAATTAGAAATTTTAGTGAGTTCAACAATTTCGATTCTATATAGAAGCTTACTTAGGTTGGAAAACCAAGTTACATGGGCATGAGAATGAAATTTGAGAAGTGAGGACAGTAATGACTCAAGATAGGTGTCTATTGGGCCAAACTAGGGTTATACGAGTTTTCATGAACCTCACGACACCACTCTTGTCATTAAACCTTTAATTATCCATGTCAAAAACATCAAAAACCCATACTCCATTTATATCCATTAAAGTTCTTTCATTATCACCTCAATTATTTTATTTTGGTCTATTTTGCTCCAATTTATTTTACTTCGAGTTCAATGACCCTAACTTATTTATTTTTCAAAATTATTTTAGTATAACTTCTCTTATATTGAATTGTTTGAATTGTGGATGCCCTTTTCATTAATCAATTTCCATAAAGTTACAAATTATGGGAGTGAAAGTTGTTTACTAATTGTATTTACCTATAACTACATTTCTTAAGCAGAAAAGGGGCCTAGTTTATCATTTCCCATTGTGCATAATTATTATCAAGTGAGATTCCATTTTAAAGACTTCTGGCACGTCCATTGCCTGTATCTTTAGAAATCAGAGTGTATTTATCAAAGTTATCATGTTTTGGTAAGTACATCAATGAATCAGTTTACACAGTGATTTATTACTTAATCAGTGACCCTGCCAGTTATCGTCTAGAGGGCATTTGCCCTTCAGTTACCCACGTGGCTTCAGGCTAGATCCCCTGATCAGCTTGGCAGGTGTACACCTATCCATAGATTGTAACAACATCAAGACGGGTCACTATCAGATAATAACTAGCAATGCAGTTTTACATTCATCTCATTCAGTGTTTTAACTTAAAGTGAATTGCAAAGTGAGCACCCAACCAATTTATGCAAAGATCTTTTAACAATATAGGAATGCATGTACTTAGCTTCGGCTCACAGTTCGAAATGTTTTTCATATTTGTTTTAGGCAAATGCTCAGTGAATCGCCCTCATGCTAGCAAACCAGTTGAAGAAAATAAGTTGAGCAAGAGAATCTGGATAGATCAACAGTGACATAATACATGCATATTTTGAAACTGTATTTTGAAATCTTCAGTGGATGGAGGTTTAGATTATATGGTGAATTGTTTTACTTTGGTGTATAAACCTTATGTTGGTTAACAGTTGATTGTATATGGTTTGATCATGTATGAATGTGTATAGTTGAAGCTATGCCTATTATGTTATTTCTAGTACATATGCTTCAAGCCTTGTCCTTTTGGACGGTGATAATACCTCGGTCATTGGGTTTATCAGCTGTAATTGAGAGAATCAGAATAGTGATTGCAAACAGTGAAACATGTTTAATTAGGGGGCATTACACACCTCGTCCTTCCTATATTGACATTCTATGATATCTCGCATGCTACGCGTGACCTTTGTGGGTATTAACTCAATGATTGCATCCATACTCGAAGGCTCGCCTGTTGTGAAAAGTAAACTAAAATACCAAACCACAATGTCTTCCATATCTTTGGCATTCGTATATAACTTCCCATAAGGTCCCTTAAGCTCCATAATAAGATAAGCTGACTTACGGATGCTGGCCTTGTTGCGGAACGAGGTGGAATTCTTATCCCCATACCTCAAAAACTCGACCCGAGATCTTTGTCACCATAGCATCTCCTCCCTTCGTCTCCACACGTTCAGCTCCTCTAAGATACCATCTCAATCGTGCACAGGCGTTACCCACTTGAGCTGCTCCTTTCTCATCTCAATCTCATGTTGTACATTGCTAAATTCAGTCTTGTTCCATCATTGAATTGACGAGAGACAACAATCAATTTTTGAGACACAATTAACTACAACATCAGTCCTAGTTTTGGCTTTCCACGCCTCCTTTACCACACTATCAGACCTCCCATAAGTGAACCAGATCATCTGCAAGTGCCTTCTTCTTCTCTTCTTTCCCCCCACCATGCCTAGTTTTTTGTTTAGGACAATTGGAAGATGGTCTGAAGCATTTTCATCAAGATGGACAACTTTATATGCCAGGAATAAAGCCATCCATTTGACGTCTGCATAGAATCGATCTAGCCTTTCTTCTACCAATGCTTCCCCTCCTCTTCAATTCCACCAAGTAAATTCTATCTTCAAAACCTATGTCCAGGAGACCACACTTGATCATTGTCTGTTGGAGCACCTCCAGCGTACCTTGGGGCTTCTGAGGGCCACCCAATTTCTCATGATTATAAAATATCTCATTAATATCACCACCAATCAGCCAAGGCAAGGTTAAGTCTACTTTAAGGTCACGTTGCAAATCACAACCTTTTAGCTTATTATTTGCTTCTGGACACCCATAAACCCAGGTAAATCTCCACTCAGCATCATTACCATAACATCATTACCATCTCCAGACACGACAACATCAATGTGGTTTGACGACTGCGATAGTAACGAAATTGTCACATCTTTTTCCCACAATAACGTCAAACCTCCAGCTCTTCCTCTAGCGTCAACATAAACGCCATTATACCCTTTCCCCTGAAAGGATAACACTTGATCATGCAATTGCTTCATCTCCACACAACTTAGTTTGGTCTCCGACAGGAAGACCATGTTTGGCCGGACTCTCCGTAAAAGACGACAGATATCTTTGCCTACCTGGGGTCTGCCAAGCCCCTAGCTGTTTAGGCAAAGGACAATCATGGCTTTTGGAGGGTTGCTCCGCAACCTCCGCCGACATCACAGTATTAGAATTTGTCTTAAAGCTCCTAGTCCCATGCCAACCATCCCCTTCTCAGTTTTAGATGAGGACTCGTGTTTTTTTCACTTGACTCATTCCCCACTTGGACGTCCTGTGCCTTATCCAATAGCATAGCCTGTGCTCCCTAAGTAGATTTTTCAATAAGGTAAGATTTTCCACTCGATCCTGCATCTTCAAACTTTAATTTTAACTGGGCTTTGCTTGCTCCACGAACCTTCTGATAAGCCGAGAAAAGCTTCCTCTCTTCCTTCCTCTCACTCTTTGAGTTATGCTTTTGGATTTCACTGGTGAGGCTCGAAGCCATTCCCCATATTGCAACTCAACCGAATCTACCTCCTGCCCAACGATGTCTAAGTCTTTTAAAACATGACCTAAGCACCCACATCTATAGCAAAAGTCTCATGGTTTATATACCTGAAAAAGGCTTTCCTTTGATATAATTTGGATCCCTCATTTGAAAGGCTTGGTCACATCAATCTCAACCTGGAAGTTCACAGACTTGTCGACTTCACAGTATAGGTTGGATTCGTCACAAACCATAAATGTTCCTAGTTGCGTACCAAGGACATTAGCAAACTCCATTTTCGTTTTCAATAGAGGCATCGAATATGCCTTGAATCAGAATCTCACCTTATCAAAATTGGCATCAACCGGCTGTTCCACTCCTGTAATCTCCTTTAGCAACAATAGGTGACCATCGAAAGCCCAAGGCCTTTCATTGAGAATGAATTCCTTATCAACACTTGAGAAGAATTGGAACGAAAATAGGTTCTTGTTTAGGTCACATATGACGACACCCTCACAGGTTTCCAGACATTCTTAAGAACTGCATTCATCGCTCCTCGGTTACAGTAGTTCGGTATATAGTTTCCCCCATAAACACAATGAAATTTTTTCAATTCGTTCCTCGTTCTTGTCAACTTCGCACGCCACCACCTACTCTTCTTCCTTCGTCAATGTCAACTAAATTTATTTTTGTTAAATTCTAAACTTTTTTTTTTTAACTGAATTCAATTGAAGTAGAATAAACTGAATTGTATTTATTCAATTGTAATTAAGTTTATTAGATTGAAAAATTATTTAGTGTTTAAACTATTTAGAGTTTGTATGCTTATTTGTTAAATTTTTTAAGTTGACAAATTAGGTGAATTTGACCTAAACCTTTGCAACTATGCTAACACTGGTTTTTTACTTTTGGGGAGGGGGGGACAGGGCGGATCAAACTATGTTAACAGTGAAATAGCTTATCTTTCTCTATCATCTAAAATCTTTTTTCAAGAAAATAATAAACACTGAAAATTACGGGCTTATCTCCATCATTTTCCTATTTGTCTTTCTCTTGCTGTCAAAACCAATGCCCACAATAAAATTGAAGTGTTCATCTCACTTGTCAAAGCCATGAATAGCACAACACATCACGATATGCATAGCCACAATTACTCGTAAATTGTATTATACTAGAGATCTATGTCCTTCCTGAACAGAGAAAATTTTATGTTTTTTTTTCTCGCTTTTTTTTCTTTCCACAGATTGCCGATAAAGGAAGAAGGAAAGACTTTTTTGCGAGTTTTGGTGAGTACAGGAATATCACATCGTTGTAGTTTTAATTAGGAGATTATAAAATTAAGTGTAATTTTATTTAGGAAAAAAATTTAATAGAATAATTAAAGAATCTTTCACTGTATTTTAGCAGTGCTAATTAATTAACTCACTTACTTCGTTGATTTGAAAAGTGTACTAATTAAATATAAAAATTCTAAATTTTTATATTATAAGCGTAAAAATGTGTTAGGGCTCACTTATGAGAAAATGAGAAATCCTATAATTTCATGGAAGCACCCCAAAATGTGCTGCTAAGGCTTTAAAGTTTTCAAATTTCAAAATTTAAAACATTGGATGGGATGGGCCTTGTAAATCTAGTTGACAGTTACTATTTAGTCTTTAGATAAGTTTTTTTTAAAAAAAAAAAAATACTCTGACGATTGCTCAATGGTTGCCCTCCTTCTCAAATTCTTCACCCTAACCCCCTATTCTGTTGGTAATTGCAATCATGTCTCTCACTCTCTTTCTATTCTCTTATAATTTAACTGTTACACTCTGTTCCATTTTCTCCCACGAGTCCCCAGAAATCGTTCCATATTTTCCTTCCGACCACCCCAAAGAAAGATATAGCTTGACCAGAGTATCCTTAATCACTTCAACAGCACGTGATAGCTAGGCTGGCCATACTGGTGATGCTGATACTTGAGGAAGGTTATGCTATTTCTTATAGATGACTATAGGGATAGGTTTTGCAATTGTCATAAGAAGTAATTTAATTTGCGCCTATCTCTTATGTGTCAATTACAAATTAGAGGAAAGATAATAATCTTATATGATTGGCGTTAGTTCATTAGACACAAGTTGCAATTCGATATAATATAGTTGACTGCTTAGACAATTCATTTCTAGGGAAGGACATAAACATGCTCATCAAACATGTGTGTACACACACCCCCAATAACTATGATAACCCTTCCCCCCTCCAAAAGGGAGAAAAATATGCATATTTCGTGTATATATATTAGCCAATGTCTGCGTTATTAGCATTTAATAGTGTATTAGGGATATTTACATATTTTTACATTGTACAACTCTTATATGAATACAATTCCAGACACCCATGATTGATTGAGTAATTATTTTTCTAAACCATGCATGTTATTTTAGCCAACTCTAAGCCTCTAGCATGTAACCCAAGCTGCTTGCTTCCTCTTCACGCAAGCCTCGACTGCAGCAACCAATTTTGCTTCTCGACAGCCATGAATCCACCCTTGCCTACTGCAGTCTCCTATGGGGTTCATTTTGACTCTAAGACTCCAGTTTCCCAAAGCTCTACTCTAATGATCTCTGAACCTATTACTCCACCTCAGTTCTTCACACATGCAAGATCATGTCTTACATGCATCCTTCCCGCCACCACCACTCTTATCGTCTCAGTCTTGTCTTTCCTTCTCGATATTATTCTCTCTAGCCATGTCCTGGCCTGCTACTTAGCCTACTATTCTTGTGTTGACTTCTATGGATATTCTCTCGTGATCTTGCGTCTATGCCATATGCATCTTTTGGCTACACCATGGGCGCCCCACTAACCTTGGCATGTTCTCTACTAGCGTTTCCATGACTGATCTTGGTGGTCTTCTAATGCTGCCTCTTTCGATTTGGATTGTTAATGTCACTACCTACGTGACTACTACTCTTGATTCAATCGATGATTTTCTCTCATGGCGCACCCAATTTACCTCCTTTATGATTCTTCATCAACTTGATGGCAATTTGGATGGTACAGTTCCACAGTCACTGCCTTAGGTTCTTGTTGCACTAGGCATTTCTTGAGCCAACCCAGGGTATGCTTATCGGTTACATGTTGATCAACTTGTTCGAGTATAGTTATTTTCTACCATATCTAAATATACCTTGAGTGATATACGTACCATTCCATGTTCTTTTCAAGTCTAGCAATAATCTTGATTTAACAATGCGAGTTTACCACATGCGCATGACTTGAAGTACATGGTCACTCTTATGTGTCTAAAGCTGCTGATCAATCTATGGATAAGTATCTACATCGATCAAGACCAATGCGAATTCTTTGGTCGTAATTGAATCCCCTGTCTCAGATCCTGAATTGATTCAGTATGACACATTTGGTTTGCCCTTTGATTATTGTGAATTTATCACTACTTATTCTTTGACATCGGGACCTCATTATTTTGATGATTTGCACTCAAAGCTTACCTTTTATTGACAACGAGTGAAATTCCAACAAGATCATAAGAGCCCAATTCATCAAGCCCTTGTGGCTAGTCTTACTACATGTGCTTCAGATCAAGGGGGCGATTAGAAGAAGACTTCCTCTCAAAAAGGTAAAGCGGGTCGTCAAAACAATAACCGTAATGGGAGTAACAATGGGGTGTGGTGCAACAACAAATGTGGCAACAATCATAACAATCGACCGTCTAATCAGTATTAGAACCAACCATCCAACACTACAGGCATATTTTATGTGATTCTGCTGTTTCATCATTAGATACTGTTGTCTTAAATTATTACCACAAGTGCACAGCATAGCGAGCGACTGGCAAGTACGGGTCGTGTCTACAGGGATCTTGTTTTCAATCACCGAATCGACTTACAACACTCTATTTAAGCAAAAGTTCCACTCAAGTTGATTTATGTTGAGTACTAGTTGTAATCTGCTGAGAACTAATGAAATTGTATAGTTCAATAATAACAAAGGTCCTGGATTGGGTTTCACCAGACTATTATGCTATGTGTGTCATAAACTAGATCTTACAAGCCTGCCCATGAAAGCAATTGAAGTGGAAAAGACTACAAGCATGAAACACATCTACGCCTTCTCTCGAAGGTCTATAGACCGGCAAAACAATCCCAATTATCTATTTTTATGAAATTAGAATTATCATGGTCACAAAGTTGGGTAATCAGGAATTCCCAGTTGAAACCGTAACTGTTTTCACGTCAGAAAAATCAACCGCTTACAAAGTCGCACTAGGTGAAGGATTCAACTTTCACTGAACTCCTAAACCCTAATTAAGAACAATGAAGAAGTCTCTCTCGAGCAATTTAACAAACAATTGGCATACTAGGTAAGAATTCAAATCATAACCATGGGCACAGTTCGAAAAAACCTAAAACATGATTCAATTTCGCATAATAGGGGTTACTCCCAATCCCAAACTAAGAATTTAGCCTCTAGTCATGTTGAAAGTAGAGATATGAATATTCAATTCAAGCATCATGAACAAAAGCAAAACCTAGAAACAATAACAACAAAAGAGAGAGAAAAAGAGAACAAACTTGAATTGCAACAGCATCTTGATCTTTAATATGTAAATTGTCTTCACAAATCCAATGTTTTTGGATCTCTAAGACTAACTAAGGAGAACCTTAAAAATCTCCACTGCAAAGTTCTCTCTAGAAAGTAAAATATTACCTCTCTAAATTTCCATGGAACTAATTAAAACCGCCGAAAAACAATGGGACGCACGGTCGTGCCTCGACGCCCGGGCAACCGTTCATCCCGGGAAAGGTGCACGGTTTCATGTGTGGTGATGCATCCGACCGCGCGCACTTTCTGCCTTTATGGCATGGTCGTGCCTACCCTGCGACACGATCGTGCGCTTCCTTGCAGTCTTCCTTTGTGCTTGTCTTAGTTCCCTTGGCTTCATCGGGCCTCTATTCCGCCTAGAATTTCACTCCTCAAGCCCTCTTCCCTAGCAATTTTAGTAAAAATACCTGAAAAGCAAGAAATATCACATATAAGCGCAATTTGGATTGAAGAGGACATGTTCACCATTTTTTTGGTCAAGATAAAGCATGAAGTTACAGGAGAAGAAGAGCAAAACTGGGCTGAAAAATCAGTGAAAATGGAGGTTTATCAACTCCTCCCTGCTTATCGCTTGCTTGTCCCTAAGCAAGGTCATAAATCAAAAGGCCCTGGGGGTAGATGCACATCAAAGTATCAACCTCTTCAGACAAGTAATGACAATTAGATATAATAGGTGTGGTAACTCACAATTAAGAGACTCAATCAGGGTAGAACTCAACTTTTCAAAACACAAGTGGCACAATAAGAGTAGATACCACAGGGTCATGGTGCAAGAACTGATACCCATATCAAACTGTCAAGGTGTGTCATGCTTTGCCCTAAACTGCTAGTAAGCTAGTGTGACTAGTAGATCCTCACCTTTAGGGGTAAGAAGAATGGAATACTCCTCTCATGTGTTTAGGGTAGAATGAACACTCAAGACCGCTCTCACTGTATGCACACTACCATAGCTTGACAAAAACTCTCGATTCTCTACCACTGAGGTCATGCACACAAATGTTGATCATAAGGGCTTTTTAGGGATGTGATGGGGCTAGGGTTTAAGGTAAGGACGGGAATATTTAGGAAAAGAGAAGCTAATTAGCCAAGTAGAGCATTCAACACCAACTCCGTATCCTCACACCCTCATTACCACTACCTTCTCAACTAGGTGTCCAAAAAAAAGGGGGGTTAAACTACTTATTGAAGATTTGCCGATGCCAAACATTTTATTTCCATGCTTTTTTTCCTGTTTTTCTCTTTTTTTTCTCTTTTGTTTTTTCTTCTTCGTTTTTTTTTCTAGCAAGTAGAGAGATGAATGGCAAAGGCTAAAAACAGTTTCAACTCCCTATTCCCAGTAAATAATAATAACCTAGCAAACCATCCTAAAGAATACCAACCAACACATTTGCTAACTAATTATAGTTCACAGCATTGCTCTACTAACTTGGCTAAGGGTAAGTCTGTTCATTTCAGGCTAAGGGCTAAGTAGACAAAGGTGAACCAAATGACAGGGAAAGGCTCAAAGGGGCTAGCAAAGGCATTAACAATAGATGACGGCTTTTTAGCTCATGTAGTTTACAATTCAAATGAATGCCTCAATCGTATCAACATTATGCACATGCAAAGCGTGATTTCGAAGAGAGTCAAGCTAAGTTCTAGAGATACGCACACAGGAAGGTTCTATCACTCATGAAAAGGAGTTTAGAGTATGTAAAATGAATTGTCCTTATCGGCTTAAAAGTCTCACTGGTCTTTCTACCATACTCCAAACAATAGCTCAAAAGGTTAGCTAACAGTCTAGGTTCAAACACTTCACAACATGATAGTTCTCAGAGGCAGATATACAAGCACACAATAACCAAGTGGCCAAATCATTTTCGCAACCTTTTCCCAAGAGTTCACCCAAACTGGACCTCATTCATCACAAGCTAACACAAACATCAAACAGATCATCACCCCTTGAATGTCATCATCAGAGGGGTTTTCACAACCAATTTCAAGTCCTTCATTTTTTTCTTTTTTTTTTTTTGAAAGCAGTAAATCTAACTAGGAAAGCAATAAAACACATAAAGGATAATGAAGAGTAGGGTGAAAAGGGTCACCTCAAAAGCTTATACGCGCTCGGCTCTACAAATCTCCTTTTACGATACAGATTTCTAGCCTAAATGCACTAGACTGCATGCTCAACTAAAAACAAAAACAAAAAAGTGCAATTAATGCATCCTAATCATACAGCCTAATCATGCAACTAAAATGCTAAATGCAAAAGTGTATGTACAAGATGTATAACCTCAATCCTTTATAAGATGTACCTTGTAGATAACAATATAGAATCCACTAGCCCTGCTTGAACATTTCATTGTCCCTAATGAATAGAATAAACATGCAAATGTGGGGACGAGGAGTATACTAAGAGTGCATCAATCAGTAGGGCCCCAGGGGGCATGTAGGTCACCAATCAGATGGCGGGTAGGGCCACTGATGCTGCTCATATGCATAGTGAACTAGGTGAGTCATGTTCCGCGGGTTGGGGAGGATCTCCTGGTTTTGGACTTGCAACTGATCAAGACGGTCGAGTACCATCTGAAACATAGAGGGACCTATGGCCTTAGAAGGATTAGCAGCGCAGTGCCAGATGTGTTAGTGCTAGGGCCTACAAGAGTCCTCCTCCTACCACTTTGGCCTCGAGGGACCTCCTCGATATCATCACCACTCCCATCATCATTACCACCTGACTCGCCCCCAGACTCACCATCCACATCATCATCATAAACAAGGTTAGAAGAGCAAGTGATGGTGATCTTGGCTTGGTTGGGTAAGGCAAAAAGAGCATTACCATGGTGGTTTAGCCATAACTGACCGCCATTGAGCGCTTTAAAAAGTTTCATGTTGATGCAAGTGATCAGATCAATGCGACCGAGGCCGTATAAAATGCTTAAATCATCAACCTGGGCACCATATCCCAAAGCTTTGGCCAAGGCCACGATGATACCACCTCCACCAATAATCACCTTAGTGGATTTAGCATGCTCATCGAGATGGTCGGCTATGAAAGCACCGATATTGACGGTCTTCCTATGCAAGGCCGGCCAAAGAATGAAGAGCTTACTGGCTCTAACCCTATTCTGGCTATCATCTCAGGGAAAGACATGGTTGGCAGTAAGGCACTAGAGGTAACAAAGCACAGGATTGCAGATCCACGTAGCTAGCCCTGGTAGATCGCACCTCATACCTCTACCCCGAGTAGGTGAGAGCAGTCCAAAAACTCTTAGGGTTATAGTCCGTATGGGCGGGGATAGTAGCACTGAAAGGTGGTAAACATAACAATTCATTGAACCGGACAAGGTGCATTTCATGAGTTTGGTTAAACAACCTAGATTGTATATATCCTTTAACCTCATCAAACTTATGGTTAAGGTCTATAATCAAGAAGCTCATAAACTCCCAAACAAGCCGTTCATAGATGAGATCTTACAATGCCAAAAAATTCTTTGAACCAAGGTTACTTAACAAAAGCCACAAATCATCATAAAGATGCAAAGTAGTAAGCATGTCCACATCTAGATAGTCAGGAGCACAAATCTTCCTACTTACTATTGCATCATAACGAGAAGCATGTTGGGCATCCACAAAGGCAAGATTATACTTGTTATTCACATGGGGGATCGAGGAGTTACCTCGGGTCGCTTGGGCCCGGCTAGTGGATGTGGTAGTAGACTTCAAACGCTTCTTAGGGTCATGGTGATAATAGAGATGGAGGCAAACAATCCAAAAAATGCCCAATCGAGTTTCGGCCAAAAAGCACCTAAATCATCCACAAGAACACTTGATTGAACCCAAGGATGCACCAATTGCATAATTAGACCAATCGTAATTGCAAAGGGCCCTAAAAATTGAATGAAATTGGGGCTAGGGTTTCAGGTTGTATAGGTGAGAAGGGTGGAGGGGTGAGAATTTTTCTTTTGTTGGTTTTGGCCGGCGAGGGAGTGGTGGTGGGGGAGGGTGAGGGCTGGGGCTGAGAAAGAGAGAGGGAGAGAGAGAGAGAGAGAGAGCGAGTGGGAGGTCCAGCGATAAAGGCTGAGAGAATGACAGGGGGACGCTGGCAAGGGAAGCGGTGCCGGTGGGTCAGCCGAGGGCGACGATGGGTGGTAGGTGCTAGAGGACGAGAGAAAGAGTCAAGGGGGAAGAGAGAGAATGTCGAGTGAGAAGGGGAGAGGATGAGAGAGAATCGCGAGATAAAGAAGGGGCGCACGACCGTGCCTAAACGCACGACCAACCGTGCGTCCACCACTTTTTTGCCCAGATGCGCATGATCTTGCCTCAGATCGTGCGTAGCTTCAGGTCCTACCGCACGGCTGTGTGCCAAAAGAAATCATGGCACACTTCCGAAGGACACCATTTTTCACTAAAAGAAGCCCCAAATCATGCTCGGTTACCATTTTTTTATCTCCTCTATTTTTCTGTGCTCTCGATTCCCTTCCCCTTTTTTTCTCTTTTTTTGTGTTTCTTTCTTTTTGTTTTTTTATTCTTTTTTTTCCAAAAACAAAGAAAAAGCTTGGGTTGCCTCCAAAGAAGCACTTATTTTAGGTCCCGAGCTTGACCTTTACCTTAAGTGCTTCGTAATGGTAATGAGGGAGGCGAACTGAAGGGAACCTCCAATGGCAAAGCATTATCAATCACCACCTTATGATGAACAATGGTGCGCCCAGAACTGGCACAAACTGGTGGAAGTAACTCAAATGCAGCATAAGAATTCCTTTAGAGCATCCGATCCCTATCTAATAAATGAATCCCATAGGCGTAAGCACAAGCCCTGGGGGCTGTGGGGATTTCTCGAACTGGAGAGGTGATAGGCGTCGGAGGGGGGAAGCAAAAGTCGATCTTCTCCCCACACAACTGAAATGATAGTGTCCCTATGGGCACATCAAGCACGGCCCCCATAATTGCTAAAAACAACCTTCCCATGATAATAGGAATCTGAGGGTCCTCATCCATATCCAAAACTATGAAGTCGCAAAGGATGAGAAATTTACCCACTTGGATTGGGATATTTTTCAAGATGCCTACTAGCTGCTTGATGGAGCAATCTACGAATTGAATAGATGTGTTTATGGGTTTTAGGTTTAGCAACTTCAATTTCTTGCAAAGAGAGAGAGAGACATTAAGCTTACACTTACGTCTAAATCACAGAGGGCTCTCTCAATCAGCATATGCCTTATCGAGCATGGGATAGATAAGCTACCAGGATTACACAGCTTCGATAGTGACCCGCACTGTAGAACTGCGCTGCACACCTCGCCAATGACAACCACTGGAACGTTTTCAAGCTTAACCTTCTCGGACAGAAGTCCCCTTTGAAACTTCAGGTAGGATCGTACTTCCTTCATAATCTCAAAGAAGGGGACATTAATGTTGACCTTTTTTAGCAGATCAAGAAATCGAACCATCGGGGGTTTAAGCTTTGATCGCGTCAGCTTATGAGGATATAGAATAGGAGGCTGATAAGGTCAGACTAGAGGAGATTGACGACCCTCCTCTTCTTGATTTGGAGTCCCTTCCTTCTTCAATTTAGTTGTTACTACAGAACTTGGAACTGTAGCCACTTCTTCAAGTACCATTACAGGACTCTCCACAAATCCCTCGCCCACTATAGAAATAGCATTAATGTGACCCCTCGAGTTGGTCTCAAGTTGACCTACTAGATGCCGCTGGGGCCGGGACAGCTGGCTAACTGGCTAACCTCCTGAGCTATCTGGGTAATTTGGGTGTCCATCGCCTTTTGGTGAGATGCCATAGTGTCGAATTTAGAGGTCAGCTGATTAATCAACTCACCAAAAGATTCGTTAGTCTTGGTTTGGGTCGCTATGAAACGCTCCAGAAGACTCTCCGGATTGGACTTGGGTTAGGAAGGTTGTTGTTGTAGAAGTGGGGTATAGGGCATCCTGTATTGGAAACCATGGGTTTGAGGTTGAGTGGCATTGGGCGGAATGGGGTTGTTGTTGCAGTAGGAGAAATTTGAATGATTTCTCCAACTGACTTTGGAAGTGTTTGAGTAGGGGTTGTTTTGTGGCCATTGGTTGAAGTTTTGTATAACATTGGTATGCTCAACTCCCTACAAAGTAGATTGGCACTCAGCGGCAACATGGCCTTGAATGCCATAAATCTCACATAGAGCCCCAACTTCAAACATTGCACTTGAAAAATGTCCCGCTAAACTCCTTGAAGAGAGAGTCCTAAGCCTGTCAAATCGCTGCGCTAAAGCATCTACCTTGCTGGCAAGCAAGTCTGCAGTGTCCACTCCATAAATCCCACCGGTCCTCCTTGGGGTCACCCTCTCACTGGCCCAGTGATAGTTGTTGGAGGCCATCTCCTCCAATAAGGCTCTCGCAGCCTCAATTAAGTTCTCCATGACTGCGCCGCCAACTACGGCGTTAATAGACATTTTCAAGGACTGGTCCAATCCATTGTAGAAGGTTTGGATTAGGAGCCAGTCGGGTACTCCATGGTGGGGACATTGGTGCTGAAGGTCTTTAAACTTCTCCCATGCCTCATACAAAGATCCGTTACCTCATTAAGAGAATGAAGTGATTTCTGCTTTCAACTTAGCAGTCTTGCCCAAGGGAAGTACTTGCTAAGGAAGACTTTTAAGGGGGCCTCCCGGGTTGTGAACGAGTTGGGCTCCTCATTAAGGAGCCAGTCACCGGCTTTGTCCATTAGGGAGAAAGGGAAGAGCCTCAGCCTAATTGCACCCATGGAAACCCCGTTAAGCTTGATCGTATCACACTTTGCTGGGAAGTTGCAAAGCTGAATATGGGGGTTTTCTATGGTACGCCCACCAAACTGGTCCTTCTCCACGAAGGACACAAGGGCGGGCCGCAACTTGAAGTTGTTTGCTTCTATGACTAAGTTCACAATGGAGGAGGCGATGTCGATTGCCTGCAGTAAGACGTAATCCTGCAGCACCCTAGGATCTCTATCGGCCATGATGATTTGTGCTTGTTGCCTCTTTCTCGCATCGCTTTGTCTCTGTGTAGTGGCTTCTATCTCTGGGTCAAAAGGAATGAGTTATCGATCCCTCTGACTGCGCCTGCGCATACAAAGCCAAAAACTACACCAAGCATAGGCAAGTCCAAGCAAGGCTCAAAGGGCGAAAGAGAAAAAGAAAAAGCCTAATCTAGAGTGTTTCGGTAGCTTCTGATGTTGAAAAAAACAAGTTCCCCCGCAACAGCGCCAAAAACTTGTTGTCTTAAAATTGTATCCGCAAGTGCACAACGTAGCTGTAGCTAGCGACCGACAAGTACGGGTCGTGTCCACAGGAAACTTGTTTTCAATCACCGAATCGACTTAGAAGACTCTATTTAAGCAAAAGTCCACTCAAGTTGATTTATGCTAAGTAGCAGTTCTAATGTGCTAAGAACTAATGAAATTGTATAGTTCAATAATAACAAAGGTCCTAGATTGGGTTTCGTCACACTATTATGCTATGCGTGACATAAACTAGATCCTGCAAACCTGCCCATGAAAGTAATTGAAGTGGAAAAGACTACAAGCATAAAACGCATCTATACCTTCTCTTGAAGGTCTATAGACTGACTAAACAATCCCAATTATCTATTTTCATGAAGCTAGAATTATCATAGTCACAAAGTTGGGTAATCAGGAATTCCCAATTGAAACCCTAACTGTTTTCATGTCAGGAAAATCAACCGCTTACAAAGTTGCACTAGGTGAAGGATTCAACTTTCGCTGAACTCTGAAACCCTAATTAAGAACAATGAACAAGTCTCTCTCGAGTAGTTCAACAAAGAATTGGCATAATAGGTAAGAATTCATATCACAACCATAGGCACAGTTCGCAAAAACCTAGAACATGATTCAATTTCGCATAATAGAGGTTACTCCCTGTCTAAGACTAAGAATTTAGCGTCTAGTCATGTTGAAAGTAGAGATATGAATATTCAATTCAAGCATCATGAACAAAAGCAAAACCTAGAAACAATAACAACGAAAGTGAGAGAAAAAGAGAACAAACTTGAATTACAACTGCTGTCTCGATCTTTAATACGTAAATTGTCTTCACAAATTCAATGTTTTTGGATCTCTAAGACTAACTAAGAAGAACCCTAAAAATCTCCACTGCAAAATTCTCTCTAGAAAGTAAAAACTTAACCTCTCTAAATTTTCGCGAAACTAATTAAAACCTCATTGACGCATGGGCAACCTTACGCCTTGGGGAAGGTGCACGGTTTCATGCACGGTCGTGCGTCCGACCGTGCGGACTTTCTGCTTTTATGGCACGGTCGTGCCTACCTCGTGACATGATCGTGCGCCTCTTGCAGCCTTCTTTTGTGCTTATCTTATTCCCTTGGCTTCATTAGGCCTTCATTCCGCCTGGAATTTCACTCCTCAAGCCCTCTTCTCTAGTAATTCTGGTAAAGATACCTGAAAAGCAAGAAATATCACATATAAGCACAATTTGGACTGAAGAAGACACGTTTACCCTTTTTTTTTTGTTAAGATAAAGCATGAAGTTACAGGAGGAGAAGGGCAAAACTGGGCTGAAAAATCAGCGAAAATGGAGGTTTGTCAGATACTTATTATGCTTATGCTTCATGCTATAACTTTTTATTTGCAGGCACCAACTAGTCAAAAGGGATCTTAAGTTCCCATTCCAATACTATATGTCAAATTTGTCATGCTCTAGGTCATTTTGCGGATGCCTATCCTAGCAAGTATCCGCCGTATCAACAACTAGTGCTCTCTACATATGCTACCTTCGATCCTGTTGATACTGGTGAATAAATCTGGTATCCTTACTTACCTACAACACCCCATATGATGCCCGATGATGGTAAGCTTCTTTCTAAAATTGTTTACTTTGGACCGGTTCAGGTTAAGGCTGGAGTGGAACTGTATTACCTATTTCACGTGTTGGTTGTATTGCTATGTGTACTTCACATAAAACCATTGCACCTTAGGAATGTTCTTCATGTTCCCAATCTTTGCCATAATCTCCTTTCGATTAAACAATTTTGTCATGATAACAACTGTCGTATTCCTTTTTTTTTAACTCTACTTCTATTTGTATAAAGGACGAAACCACGACCGAAGTTCTTTGTCTATCCTCTCAGCCATCCTATTGCCCATCCTGTTCCAATGTACGTTGCCTTGAATTCCTCTGAAGATTAGTGGCATCGTCACTTAGGTCATTATGTTGCTCGTCTTTTAGATGTTCTTAGGACATAAAAAATTTTAAAGTTTACTCCCTCCTTTCATGATAATTGTATGACTTGTCGTTTCAGCAGTTTCATGTTGTCTCATGATTTTAGTTGTAGCAATGTTGATCGCTCCATGTTTGTTTTACACGCTAGTGGTCATACTTTGATTCTCCTTTTATATTTCTATGACATTATTTTGACATGTAGTTCCACTTTTATGCTCACCTGTTTCTCAGTTTATGCATGCTCCACACATTGCTCACCTTCATGTTGTGAAGTGTATTTTCGGGTATTTAGAGAGCACCTGGATCATGGTCTTCAGCTTCAACCATCTGCAACATTTACTATTGTTATTGCATATTCCGATGTCGACTGGTCTGGTTGCAAGGATACTTGTAGCTCTACTACCATGCCGTCTATTTTGGTCCCAATCTCATCTCCTGGAGCTCCAAAAAGCAACACATTGTTTCCAAGTCGTATACTAAAGCGGAGTATTGTGCCATTGGCTATATAGTTGTTGAGAGAATCTGGATTCGAAAGTTATTGTTTGATATAGGTGTTACTGTGGTTGCTTCAGTTTGCTTATATTGTGACAATGTCAATGCTATGTGTATGACAGCTAATCCAGTTCAGCATGATTGTAGTAAGCACATTCCGACTCACTACCACTTTGTACATTATATCCCTACCAAGCTACAGATTACTGACATTTTTGCCAAAGCACTATCTTCCCAGCAGTTTTTATTTTTAAAGTCCAATCCGTCCACGTGTTTTTTCGATTAGATTGAGGGGGCATTATAGTATATTAGGGATATTTATGCATTTTTACATTATACAACTCTTATGTAAATACAACTCCATGCTCTCATGATTGGGTGAATCATTATTTTCCTAAACCACAGGGCATTGAATTTTATTTTGCATATTGTTGTTTACTTTTATCTTACTGTTCGTTGTTTTTTTTTAAGTTTCAGCTATTAACAAGATTTAGTTGAACTTTTTAACTGAACTTTTTTTTGCCATTAATTATTTAAGAACATTTCATACATCTTTGTCCCGGTGTAATTTTCCCCTTTCCGTCATTGTTATTTGGCCCCATTCTTCTCGCCCTCCATGGTTACAAGTTCTTCGTGTTAGTAAATAGTTTATAGTAGTAAATATTTTCACTTCGTGTTAGTAGATAGTTTATAGTAGTAAATATTTTCATATTAATAAAAGAACATTCCAAGATTATTTTAAGCACCGCCTCAAAGAAAAAAAGAAAAAAAATTAAACAATCCAATAAGGATATTTATTCATTATCAACAACATTTAAACGGTGTTCGATAATAGCATTTTGAGTAATATTTAGGGGCTATTTGGTGAGATAAAATAAAATGAAACTTGAACCCTTAGGTGTCAAGTTCCCCCCAATCTTAATGAACTTGAGCCCTCTCATTTTCAAGGGAGTTCAAGTCCCCAACCCTTTCAAATCATCATCATCATCATCATCATCATCATCATCATCATCATTATTATCATTGTTATTGTTAATTATTATTAATAACAATTATTATCAACATTCATGATATAATTACTAATAATATTAATAATAAGTATTATTGTAATTATTATTTATTATTATTAATATTAACAATTATTATTATTATTAATTCATATTACTAATATTAATTAATAACCATAATTATGATTATTAGTTATTATTAATAATATTAATCATTATTATTATGATTAATAATTATAATAATTATAATTATTAATTATTAATTGTTAAATATTAATTATTGCTACTAATATCAATTAATAATTATAATTATGATAATAATTAGTAGTAATAATAATTTTAATATTATTATTAATTATTATTTTATTATTAATTATTAAAATTAATCATATTTATAGTTAATAATAATTATTAATATTAATATTAAATTATTATTATTTGTCTTAATAAGAAGTGTTACTGTAATTATTGTTATTAATTATTATTATTATAATTATTATGACTGATTATTATTATAAACCATTAATAATAAATATTATTAAATGATTATAAGTTATTGATTATTATTAATTATTAAATTACTTATTAATAACATGAATTATTATTTTTTAAATTTTAATAATAATTATTATTATGATTGTTTATTACTAATATTACTAATTATTATTATTATTATTAATACTGTTTATTTATTATTATTATTATTATTGTTATTATTATTAATCATTATTAATCATTCTTATTATTTTTAAATAAAACGTATTTGATTCTATTCCATAATCTACAGCCAAACAATAAGGATTGAAACTTGATTTCATTCGTTTTCTCTCCAAATACATGAGTTTAGGATTTAAATTCCACCCTTCATCCCTCAGAGATCATTTCTTGATTCCATTCTATTCTATTTTTCCTCACCAAACAGGGTCTTAGAGTATTGTCTAAGTCAATACGCTATTCATTAATTTTTAGCGTATGATAATCTAGTGTTTGGACTAACATTTCAAGCAGCATTTGGTGTTTCAAGCAGCGTTTCTAAAAAGTTTATAGTATTAACTTTCAACATTCTAAAGTAGTATTTCATATTTTTCGGCCACCTTTTGACAGTTTATCTTTAGAACATATTTATATCTTTTTATGTTAATTTACATTAATCAGCTATCCCAACAACTAAATTATCGAATATATTTGCTTCTACCACTCATCTAAACCTGCCAACAACTAAGTTGAAACTGATATCTACTATCTAAGCAACTATCCACTACTCAAACTGCTATCGGCTACCTAAGCAAATAATTTTGCCGGAAGGGATCTCATTATCTCATCATTATTCATGCCTATCTAAATAATAAAACTAATTGATAAATTTGACGTGATAAAGCCTGAAGTCTGACGGGGCGTGGGAATAAATCAATAAACAAACGGGGAGGCAATTATCTGAGGGAAATGGCGAAGCATTTGGCCATAATTTTGTTTTAAATGTATAAAAATTTTATTTTATTGTGTTATAAATAAGTAAATATTTATTTTATCTCTTTATTAACTGATTGATAAATTTGACCTGAGGATAAAGTTTGTATCAGGTTGGTAACTACAAACTGCCATTATGTACTTCACCTTTGCATTTAAATTTGAATTCTATTTTTGGCGGCATTTAATCAAAATGCTGAGATTGCCTTTTTGTGGTTTCTCAATCCTCTGCGGCTCTGCCATTTTTTCATTCTAAGGGATGACTGATGACTTTCCTACATATAAGTCTCTTATTCCGGATTTGTTACCTGTTGTTGCTCGGCAATATTTATCTTCACATCAAACGGTTGATCCGACATATATTTTCACATTGACTGTGAACGGTGAGGGGGAGTTAATCCTAAGGTATCTCGACGCATGCAACATTAATTTTTACGGACCTTCGAATGAATATTTTATTATCTCGCGTTTGTTGATTGAATTTTTAGGCACCCTCCGTTTTTCTTAAGTCTCTAAACTTTTAAAATTTACATTTTAACCCCAATCCTTAAAAACTTACTTTCAAAAATTTTAATTTAGTGCGTGTGCATTTTCTCTCATTAAATAGTACTTTCGATCATCTTTCAACTGGTATCAGAGCCACGTGACAAAAAATAATTAAGATAATTAAGATAATTAATGATTATTTAGGCTAATTAACTGTGATTAATGCTTGAATCATCACTTGCTTGCCCTAGTTCGAGTTATTCACATATTGTTCACTCACCGGAAGGTATTTCTCCAATAGCACCTATATTAAACTATATCACGGATATAGTTTTAGACTTAAAAGCAGAATTAGCCAAGATTAAGATTAAAGCAAGGAGCTTAAAATGCAATTATCTGTAATTCACCTCTCTCTAGTTGACGAAGTTAGACATAGCGAAAAATCTACTTCCAGTTAGTACTTCATGTTAACATAGATATCCTTTTCAAAATCCAAAAAACAAAAATGCATGTCCTTTGCATGATGTAAAAATTCAAAAAGAAGTAGGAGAAAAATCGGCTGAAAAATCGGCTGAAAAAGCAGAAAGAGGAAGAAGATTGAGCATAGTTAGTATACTCTTGAAGAATTATGTATAAAACATGTTCGAGAAAGAACAGAATCCAGAAGAATTAAACAAGATTATAAGCGCAATTAGTGATAAACATGACATATTGTCTAATGATAATGAAGAGGCAAACAATGTTCAATTAGAAGAAGAAATATATCAATAGATGAATTTAACTAAATTAGAAGACCTTAATGTGTTACTGTTAGAAGAAATTAGAAGAAAACTAGATAAAAAAAGGTAAAATGGCTATTGAAAATGAGATTAATAAAATTGAAGAAGGACTAGATTTAGGTGAAATAGAGACCAATCTAGTTAACAATGTTATTCCTAAACCTAAAGAATTTGGCAAACCTTCTAGAAGAAACTCTCATTTTATAAGACCTAGGTACGTTCCAGTAGGACAAACAACCAATTTTTTCTTAGGGTTCATCCCAAGAAAAATTACAACCTTTTTGAAGAAGTTGGCCTTACTCCAATTAGTCAGATATGATACATCCTAAATATAGATGAAGCTCGAGATAGAGAAGAAATATTTGAACGTTAAAAAAGAGGCATGAATAGTGTCTTAAACCTAAACACTACATGGACTGCTGCAAATTTTTCAAATTACATTGAACATAATTTTGTCTAGCACTGTAGCTTACCAATATGATTCATTAAATAAAGATGGTAAAAATATATATAAGAATGATGGAAACATCAGTTGCAATGTTTAAAAATCTATGTAAGGAAATCGAAACTGAGTTTATTGGAGCTAAACTAATGCTGAAGAAAAAGCAAGAGAATGATAAAGAAAGATTAATAATACAGAATTATGGGATATGAGATATCTAAAAAATTATGTTGCTGAATTTAGCCAATATTATTACAAAATTGGATATAATGAAACCAATCTTGGTATGTTCTATGACAAATTATCATATTCGATAAATTTCATAATTAATGAAAAATACATTGCATGGCTTGAACAAATAGATGTCATTAATACCCTTAGATCAAGAATCTCTTACTTAAGAAAATAGGTCAATGATCAATGACTTGATCTCCAAAAGTAGAAGAAAATTAAGAAGCAATTCTTAACTTATTAGGATTCACCTCATCAATGGGGAAAGGAACCTGAAAGGAGAAGGAAAAGAAAATTTTATTTAAAAAAAGAGCTTTAATAAGCAAAGAGGAGAGAAATATAGAAGAAAATATTATAACAAACCAAGCCCTAAAAAACGAAGATTTTTTAGGAAAGTTGCTTATTGTCCTGCAGAGAAAAATAACTGCAAATGCTGGGCTTGCAGAGAAGTAGGACATTGTGCTAATGAATGCAAAAATAGGAAGAATAACAAGCTTATTGAAACCTTGGGAAGCCAAGATTACATTAAGCTTAGTGAAGATGAGGCATTAGGCCTAACCCTAAGTAACAACGAAGGAATTGTTGAAATTATATTGGATGATGAATGTGAAGAAAGTGATTATGAAGAAACAAGTCATATGATAGATGGTGGCTCGATTAGTTTCGGTGATTTTCAAGGAGAGGAGTTATTTGTAGACAATTATAATAAAGAAGTTAAAGAAGATTGGGTCCTTCCCATAATCTAGAAAGATATGATCTATACAAAAAATTCATCTTTCAATTAAAGAGGAAGTATGTATGGGAAATTATAGAAGGAGATCTAGAAATCAAAGATTATGAGTATGATGTGGGAGAACTTAACCTCATTAACTGAGAAAACATCCTTAAATATAACAAAGCTAGAAAATATATGTACATCCATGTTGGAAGTGTCCAAGTTCAAATTCCTCCATAATAATATTATGGGAAATATATTGATCTTTATGCTTTGCTATGTGATATCAGATATATCAAATTTAATAATCAAATTATCATAGGGATAAAGACTAATTTATGTAATGGATCAGTAGGATTCAATTACCGACCCGGACATTATGTTAGTCTAATAGATGAATTTGCTAAAAACTTTCTATCTCTTAAAATAAAAATAATTAGGATGGACATGAAAAGCGGAGGATATCTGTTGAGGATATTTTGAAAAATTATCTACAAATTAGATAATACGATAGATCCAAAAACTAAGGTGATAATGATAGAGGCAGAAAAATTTGAAAGTATTACCCCTATGCAAAAAATCCAAAGGATTAAATCTAATCCTCAGGAGATAAATATTAACAGGTCATGGATCTCTAGCTTTGCCAACCCTACTAAAATTAATAAGAAAAATGTGATAAAAATTGATGAGAATGGTAAGATTACCATAAAATCCCAATTATTGAGAAGCATGAGTGCAAGATTAGAGTCGGAAGAAGGATCTTCATCAATTAAAGAAAAACTTAAAGAAGATGATACAATTAGCGTGATCAGTGAAATGAGTAGAATGAGTTTTGAATCTGTAAAATACAGTGTAGACTGAAGTATGAGTCTAGGAAGAAAGGTCATTGGGTATAAAACCTGAACTGTTAGTGGATCAATTTATGAGGATGAAATAGTCAAAAACATGACTATGGAGATATACTATGAAGCTACCAATATAAATCCTAATAGTATCTATATCCTGATAACGGTCTATTTAGAGGGATATAAGAAATATGAGTTGTGCCTGCATAAATAGTGGTTGTCCTGTATGCTTTGAAAAGAGATCATTACTTCTAAAATTTAGGTGGAAAATAGTCAAAAATTCTTTACAAGTAAGAATAGCTGATAATATCATTATGAGTCATAATGAAGCTATAGAAGGATTATCCATAGAATTAGGAGGAATCCAATGCATTATACTAGTTCTATGGACTACTGATTAACCCTCTCATGATATGATTATCGAAAATAATTTTGAAAGATTATATTCTCTATGCACACATACCATAAACCAGATAATATTCACAATTAATGGCCACTCTACTCCTACTGAAAAATTAAGTAAGGCTAACACCCATCAAAAGATTGAGTTTACACACAACCAGCATGGTGAAAAGGTAATACATGCACAACGAGAAATAGGATTAACAATCTCATTACTCGAGTTATCTATTAAAGAACAAATTACTGAACAACAAGAAAAATTATGCAAAGAACTCTACTATGATCATCCTATAAAAATTTTTGGATAAAGATAAAACATTTGCTAAAATCACTTTATTGAACCCCAATACTATTATTTGAGTCAAATAAATGGTGTACATACCCCAGAATATCTAGGAATTTGATAAACAAATCAAAGAACTTCTGGATAAAGGATTAATCGGGAATAGTAAAAGTCCTTACACTAATCCCACCTCTATGGTAAGAAATTATGCAGAAGAAAAAAGAGGAAAAGCAAGAATGATAATCAATTACAAAAAGTTTAATGATAATACTATCTTTGATGGTTATTACATTCCTAAAAAAACAGTTTTTTTCAATAGAATTGAAGGAGTCTCTTAGTTTGTTAAAAATGGATTGCAAAAGTAGATACTAGTAGATAAAAATGGATGAGAAAAGCATTCCTTTAACTGCATTTAGTGCCCCTCATGGACATTATGAATTGATGGTAATGCCATTTAGTCTTAAAAATGCACATCAAATATTCCAAAGAAGAATGGATAACATCTTCAAAGACCTTAATCACTATTGTTTAGTTTACATCGATGATATCCTTATCTTTTCCAAAACCATAGAACAACACAAAAATAATGTCTTAACTGTCATCCAAAGATGCATTGATCATGGTATTATACTTGATAAAAATAAGTGCATTTATATTGAACAAGAAATTGAGTTCTTGGGTCCAGAGATAAAAGCTGGACATATTATCTTACAAAAACATACTCTAGAAAAATAGAAAATTTTCTTGAAGAACTTGAAGATAGGAAGCAACTACAAAGATTTTTTAGATGTTTGACCTATGCTTCAGATTTCATTAAAGATCTAGTTAAACTAAGAAAGCCATTGCAACAAAAACTCAAGAAAGAAGTAAGTTGGACATAGACCATGAATGATACAAGGATTGTTCAAAACTTCAAAAAGATGTGTAGAAATCTTCCTGTTCTTAATTTACCTAATGAAAGGGGTGATTTAGTTCTTGAGACAGATGCCAGCAATGAGCATTGGAGTGCAGTACTCAAAATCAGAGAAGGAGAAAAACTCTGTAAATATTACAGTGGAAGTTTTAATAAGACAGAATGCAACTACCCCACGATGGGGGAAAAAAAAAATCCTTGCTGTCATAAGGGGAATTGAAAAGTTCTTAATCTTTTAAGTCCCAAAACCTTTTCTTACTCGAACTGACTG
>JAKOGI010000026.1:1967316-1979816 GCA_029747015.1 Carnegiea gigantea
TTCCCAATTACGAAGTATGAAACCTCCTGCTACTCCTTGTAGTGTTTTAGATCCATCAAAATTGATTTTAATGGATCCTCCTTGTGGTTTTCTCCATGCAACCCAAAGAGTCTTCTTGCAATTATCACCTGACCGGTTTGGGTTTGGTGTATGGAGTAGATGTGTGAGTTTGTATCTAATACGCCATTCGATGCTAGCTTTTTTGGCTCTTATTAATGTACTTTCTGGAATAGGTGCTTCATTTCGAAACACCATGTTGTTTCTTGCTTTCCATATACTTCAGAGTAGTGAAACTACTCTATCAATGTTAATTATAGGGTTTGCGGTCCTAGTAGTTGATAACCTTTGTATAATGCTATTCTATGTACTAGATAAAAAAACTATAATCAATCCAGTTATGGGATACTACTAATCTCCAACACTCCTGTGCAGTCTGACAACAAAAAAAGAGATGATCTGCATCCTCCCTCTCAGTTTGGCAAAAAGGACACCGAGAGTCAAGATACATGCCTCGTTTACACAAGTTGTCATTAGTAGGTAGCGATGCATGACAAAGTTGCCACAGAAAGATTTTTAATTTTGGCATGATGTCAAGTTTCCAAATCCAATTATACTCTCACACTAGAGGATTACCGGAATTTTCACCATGTGCGACCCAAGTAGCTGACTTCATAGAGAATTCACCATTACCGGATAGTCCCCTACAGACTGAGTCCGAAATTGGATTGAATGGGATAGGGACTACAAGAATTAGTTGTAGACAAACTTGGTCCAATAGTGGCTGGAGTGTGTCTATATTCTATTTTTTATTATTTTTGATGAAATCTGATACCTTAAGGGATGTGTCAATGAGTGAGTGATTTGTAATATTAAGCATATTTGCTAAACTATCATTGGCACACCAGTTATCAAGCTAAAAATTAATACTTAGTCCATTAGCAACTTTCCAACGAATTCCTTTCTGAAATTGCTGCAGATTCTTGAGTATACATTTCCAGACCCAAGAATCCGATTTCTTTGATTGTGTGAAAAAAAAAATCTTGTCAATAAAATACTTCCCTTACATTTGTTCCACCCAGAGACTTTGCCCATGAAACAATTTCCATGTTAATTTGCTAATAAAAGCACTATTAACTGCATCCATTTTCCTCAGTCCAAGCCCTCCCGCCTTCTTTGGGCAACAGGCCTTGTCCCAGGACACCATAGGTAGTCCTTTGTTGTCATTGGTTCTTTTCCAAAAAAAATCCCTGCCGATCTTATCAATTAGGCGATTAGTTTCTTTGGGCAATTGAAAACACTGCATTGTATATGCTGGCATAGATTCAATATTTGCTTGGATTAGTGCTACTCTTCCTACTTTGGACACATATTTGGTTTTCCAATTTTGGAGTTTTCCACCTGTTCTGTTTACTAATTCTGAAAAGGTTTCTGTTTTTGGTTGGCCTTTGAATACTGGGCAACCAAGGTAAATACCAAGATTCTCTTGGTGTGTGATATTAAAAATCGATGAGACGGATCTTTTATCATGTGTCGCGGCATTCCTAGAGAAAGTTAGTGACAACTTATGGAAGTTAATGAGTTGCCCTGAAATTTGACAGAATTTATTCAGGATCAAGCTAAGTTGTTGACATGATTCAAGATTAGTTCTACAAAATAGAAGACTATCATCAGCAAAAAGTAAACATGGAATCTTGAAGGCTCTCGGAGAGAACTTAACTCCAATTCCACATTCTTGTTGCCCATTGCCTTTCGGAGAGACCTTGTTAAAACCTCCATACAAATAATAAATAAATACGGGGACAAGGGATCCCCTTGTCTAATGCCTCGTGAAGGTGAAAAGAAACCGCATACTTCATCATTGACGATAATGGAGTAAGAAACGGATGACATACAAGCTTTTATTAAGTCTATCCATTTGGGATGGAAGCTAAATAAATGAAATGTTCTAAATAAAAAGTCCCATTCAACTCTATCATATGCCTTTTCCATATCAAGTTTGAGTGCTACCCAGACTTTTTTCCCTTTCATTTTATTGAATTTGTTCATGATTTCATGCGTGAATAATATATTGTTATGGATGGATTGTTTCGGTACGAATGCACTTTGGACAGGGTCAATGATTTTTTTCAAGAATCGGGCGCATTCAATTAACCATAATTTTGGAAATAATCTTATAAATAGTGTTGCAAAGGCTAATTGGTCGAAAATGGCTAGTCGTTGCTGGATTACTCACTTTTGGGATCAAGGCTATTAGCGTATTATTAATTTGCTTGAGGAGTTTTCCTTCCTCAAAAAAGAATCTCACCGCAGTGCAGACATCTATGTTAACGATATGCCAATAATCTTGAAAGAAAGCTGCATCAAAGCCATAGCCATCAGGCCCTGGAGCTTTGAATTTATCCATTTGGAATACAGCTTCTTTGATTTCTGAATCTTGGATGGACTGCAGTAGTGTGTCATTATCCTCTGCGGACACTAAATTAAGCATTTTCATATCAATATTGGTTGAGCTTACTTGAGCTGATTTGAATCTAGTGGTAAAATCATTAATGAACATTTGTTCAATTTGGACAGGCTCCTCAACCTACACTCCTGAGCTGTCCTTCAATTCCATAAATCTACTTCTTGTTTTTCTTGTTTTCATGGTCTGATGGAAAAAACGAGAATTTCTATCCCCGTTGACAAGCCATTCTTTTCTTGCCATTTTCCCCCAATATTTTTGGTTGAAAAGATGCATCTTTTTTCTTTGTTTAATTAGTCTGTAATGCCAATTGTTCAACCTAGCACTATTCGGACTTTGTATTAGTTTTTCCTTAACATGGCTTATCTGCATTTCTTTCTAATTTGGTCTTAAAGTTTCCAAAAGTAGCCTTGCTCCAGGACTTCAGGTCTTGTTTGACCTTCTGTAATCGTTGTGTTAATCTATACATTGGAATTCCTCGAACTCCCATTCTCCAATATTTCGTGACTAAAATATGCGCATCTTGATATTGAGCCCAGGAATGTTGGCACCTAAAGTTAGTACCTCTCTGAGGCTGGTGTGCTGGAGCAGTATCTAAATAGACAAAGGCATGATCAGAGCATGTGAATGGTCCATTAGTGACTAAGTAATCTAGAAATAATTGCGCACAATGTTCCCAAAATGTTACTCTATCCAATTTTTCATAAATAAGTTGTCCTCTTAAGAATTTTTTCCAAGTGAAAATTCTTCCTTGAACACTCGCATCAATACTTCTAATACTTGTCAGGAAATCATTAAATCGATGTGTTTTCTGTACCGTTAGAGGGGTTCCTCGTAATTTTGCAGATGGGAGAAGCATTTCATTAAAGTCACCCATTACTTACCATGGTAAATTGACGGACTCATTTAACTATTTGAGGTGCTGCCAAAAAACGTCTTTGTCACGCTCCTGGGCCGGGGCATAAACTGCCGTTAATAGACATTGCTTATTATTAACACTATCCTTTATGAGGCAGTGAACAGCTCGACTTTCTTTTGCAAGGATAGACACCTCAACATTAATTGGGTTCTATAGACACCAAATCCCACCGCAATGATTAACTGTGGGAATCATGTCATAGTGAGAGAACCCTAAGTTTCTTATTATCAAATCTGCATGTTGGTCATTAACCATAGTTTCAAGAAGTATAAGAATATCCGGCTTAATAGTGTGGTTAATAAATCCTATTTCAAGTTGTAATTGAGATTTTTTGGCTCCTTGGACATTCCAGCAAACTATCTTCATACCACTAAATAGAAATAGGTGCTTTGTTTCCAATATTGTTCTATTGATCCAAAGGATCAATTATATGGTAACGGCTCTTTGCACACCAAATCGACTAGCTTCAGTTGTCTAGATGCCAATCTTGGACCATCACAAAAACGACTTATGCTGTTGTATACAGTTTCGATGATAATGTTCTAGGACCATAATCGGTCATTCTGAAGCCTTAAAAGGCTGGGCCGTGGGAAACTTTTACAAGGCGTTTCCACATTCCCCCATGATAGATACTTAATAAATTCAAGCAAAAGGTGCCAATAACATAAATCATTAAATCCAAGATTGGTGCATTTCTGAACCAAAAAATACAACTAAACTGAATAATAACCACCAAAATATTCTTATGAACATAATCAAAAGGGTTCCATATACAAACCAATCGATAGCGACAAAATAAAGACACAAATAATCCAAACAGATTGTTCAGTGGACTGGCCTTGGGCCATAAGGAAGGATCTCTATGTCCTCTCACCATAAACAGACTCAAACCATATACTGAACATACCTCCTGCTTACAAAACCAAATGATCATCCAAAGACTACCAGTAGAGTTCATCTCAAATGCAAAGCTGGACAGGGTCATGGTACCCAATTTCATCGAACCAGTGACTATAATGAAGTATGTAGTGGATCTGATGCAGACGCCAAAGGAGAGGGGAAGAAAGAGTAGATCTTACCATCTGCAGGCGGAGAAACTGTAGACACGAACAAGACACAATCAAGGAAATCAGGCAGACCATAATCAGCATCGACACTCACTGGAAGAGTTGTAAATCGCGATCTGGAGAAGCACCACAGAGCTAATTTCATGGTGGGCCTGTGGTCGCTGGTCGCGTGGGATGTGGACGACGAACAATCAAGCGACGACGGGGGGAAGGGCTGGGGGGAACAAGGAACGCCAGGGAGAAAGAGCAGGGGTCAGGGGGCCGTTTCATGGCAAAGTGAGGGTTAGGGTTACGGGGGGGACGCGAGACTCTCTCTCTCTTGCTATTCTCTCTCTAGAGTAGGCTTCTTTTCATTTGCATCAGTCCTCCTCTTCTCTCTAGAGTAGGCTAGTTCGGTTCACATATTAGGTAATTGATTTTTTTTTTTTTGGTTAAGTGTTTTTTTAGATCTTCGATTAAATTAGGAGAACAAAATTGACAAGCCAAACATCGCCTTAGAGAATCAGTTTTCAAGTTATTCATATAAATTTAAATAATTCAAAAATATTAAATTTTAATGTCATTAAAAAAAATAAAAAACTAATGATATAGATTAAAGACTGCCACATTTACGGCTAAGATTGCAAAAATTATGATAATTGCAGTCATTTATATTTGGTGGTAATCTCTATACCCACAATGAAAGAATATATACATGTAGATAATGAAAGTATGTGCTTCTGAGAGCACATAAGAAACCAAAAAGTTATATTGGTTGTCACTATATGATAACCACTACAATTAGAGAAATATAGAGTGTACATGTGTTATAAGTTAATCTTGAACATTTATTTTATTTATCTTTTTGAGTAATTGAAAATGTGTTATAAAAATTATATAATGCCTTTCTATATTAAAGAAAATTAATTTTGTAAGGATTTTTTGATTGCTCTATATATCTATTTTATTTGAAACAAAAACTAAAATTTATAAAAAGAAAAGACAAAATGTATTCAACACGTGTGTATCTCCATTGAACGACACCACTTGAGGCCATTATCACCGGCGAGCCACTGGACCACCATTTTTACCATCAACTTCTACTTTGCGGCCATCCTCACCAGTAATAATGGTGGACCATCGCTATTAACCAACTCAGACCTTGAACAACCCTGTAGGAGAGAGATTCGGTGGCCGAGAAAGTAGAAGTTGCTAGTAAAAATGGCCATCCGGTGGCTCGCCCGTGATAATGGCCTCAAGTGGTCTCCTCTAATGGAGATACACATGTGTTCAAAACATTTTGTCCTTGCTTCTTATAAATTTTTAGTTTTTGTTTCAAATAAAATAGATACAAAGAGCAATCAAACAGATTCTTATAAAATTAATTTTCTTTATTATATAGAGGCATTATATAATTTTTATGACACATTTTTAATTATTTGAAAAAACAAATAAAACAAACAATTAAGATCAACTTATAACACATGTATACTCTAAATTTCTCTAATTATGTGGCCATAGTATAGTGACAACCACTATAATTGCACTCCATAATAAATTGTCTAAAAGAGGGGAAGAGGTTGTAAACCTTTATTTTTGGTGGGGTGGGAGCTCAAGTTTGTTTTCTTTTTAATTGGGAGGGTGGTTAGAGACTTACAGTGACTAAAGTGACCGAGTACTTAAGGGCCATGGGGTGTTTCTATATATATATATATATATATATCAATAATATATATATATATATATATATATATATATATAATATATGCACATATAATATATATATATATATATATATATCTATAGTATATAGCACATATATATATTACATAGACATATATATGCATATATATATACACACAAACACACACACACACACACACACTACAACACCACACACATATATTACACACATATACATGTGCTGTGTGTACACGTGCGTGCACACACACACACACACACACACACACACACACATATATATCTACATACGTGTGTGTGTGTGTGTGTGTGTGTGTGTGTGTGCGTGTGTAGGGAGCTATTCCAATAGGATGAGCTTCTCCATAGGATGAGTAGGATGATGCAATCTTGGCCATTTATTCTGATCTAGGAGCTGCGAATAAAACTCACCTCACATGACCTCTTTTTCATCGTGTTTCGTTCTCTGTCTTCCTCGTATGCCTTGCTCCTTCACTTGCTTCATCCCTCTCTCTTTTCGTCTCTCTATCTATCGCTCTTGCCCGTAATTGTCAATGTATCTCTGGCTGCCGTTTTCAAATTTGAGTTAGTGCAACAAGGAGCCCCTAGTTCATGTTAGTTTAGCAAATAAATCTTTTCAGTTCAAGTGAGTGAATTGCGATCAGTTGTGTCATTCTCGCTAGGTTTGAATTGCTTTTTGCTTTAATATGTCCTAAATTACGTAAACTTGCTAATTTTGCCTTGATTTTAGTAGATTGGTTCTTTTTAGTTTAATTTACGTTACGAATGTTCTCTATGTTTCCAACTATAAGAGGTCATGAAATTTTGATAATGTTTACTATTGAGTTTGTATATAGCTTGAATTAGAGATATAGTTAGTTCCAAATTTGATCACTAATGACATATGCATTGACCACCATTCTCATGCTATCTGATTACTATTCAGTTTTCTGTTGATCACCTGTTGGAGGGAACTCATTTCTACAAAATTGCACCAACATCTGATGACTCGATGACTTAATCACTAACCTTATTGTATTCGATCACCAAACAGACATGTAGTGATCAGACAATTGTCCACTGATCACTGATCTAGAACCAATGGATCACAAAATGCATGTCTAATGATCACCAATATACAAGCAGATAAATTCGATGCTGTTAGGAAAGAGTAACATCTATGATCACTAATGTTATGTCTATTGATCACTAATAACATGCCTATTGATCACCGAAATTACAGTATAGAATTATAAGCACTTACTGAACCCATAAACAATATTATAAAGTTGAAGCACTAATTTTATGCTTTATAGATCACTAATAACATTGTTGTTGGCTACTAGTTTCGACTTGTTGAAGGAGGACTCTTTTAGTGGTGTGAGTGGTAGGATGCTCAACCATTTTTTCTTTACTAATTTTATCGGTGTATTCTACTAATTTTAAATTTGGTCACGAATTTTAGCTTGTAGATCACCAAAGTCATAATATATGTCCACTTCGAAATTGATTTGGTGATCAAGTGTATACGTTTTGGTGATCATTAGAACTGTGTTTGGTGATCACGAGATATTTGTGTAGTAACCACCCTAAATATATTGGTTTTGCATGAAAAATATTCTCAGGGATAGTTTAATGATCTTTATTTTTTATATTTGTGTTTATCATTATTAAGAATCATACTACATATTTCTAAAGAATGATATCAATGCTGATCAATAGCTACAGTTTTGGTGAATCATTACAGCTTTATTTTGGTTATCATCACAGCCATGATTGGTGATTTCTATTTATATTTATCTCGGTGTTCAACATAAATATATTGGTTTGCTGTCACATGTAATCTTCACACCAGAGTTCGACATGTCCTTCACTTTGTATCCTTTTTTGCTGCTTAAGATAACTGTGATCTAAGTTGCTTACTGCAAGAAGAGAAAATTGTTTTAAATAAAGTAAAGCTTAGTATTTCTTAACATCAATACAAGTAAATGCACCAGGAAATAACATAAATCATTCGCCACTACCTTCCTTAGTTTAGTTTCTAGCCCAAGATCCTCTAAGAATCAGCAAGCCTTATTGAAGTTTGACTTGCCCTGGTACTAACCATTTGTTATAAAGAAAAGAAAAGAAAACGAAATAAAGGAAAAAAAAAAATCAAGAGATCACTACTTTGTAATAATTGATCACCAATCAACAATCTATAGATCACTAATAATAGCTCTATGATCACCAATATAGAAGCAGGAAGTTTAAAAGCAACTTGAAATATTAAAAAACTTATAAATAGATTACTAACAACAAGTCTGTGTAGAACACAAGATCACAACAAACAAGATGAAAAGTAATTGCAGAAAAACTAAACTCTTATTTGAGAAATCACTAATCGTATGACAAATGATAACTAATCTAATCAGAAGTTATCAAGTGATCGAGGGTGGGGGAAGAGAGTGCAAGGAAGGTAAGGGGAGGGAGAAAGAGAAGAAAGGGGGAAATATCACGTTATGACACTATTGTCTATCACCAAGTAGAGCAATAAATTTCAAAAACAAATTGCAAAAAATTAAAATATTTATTCAAACATTTTGCAAGTCTACTGTTATTAATAACATATTTATTGATCACTAACAAGACAAAAGCTAAGCTGTAAAAGAAATTGCCCAAAAACCTGAATAGGTATCTAATAGATCACCAACCTTATCCCTAGCGATCACTAATAACAAAACTATTTGATCACCCAAACAGAGAAGCGTTGAAATAACAACAATGATGAAAAAACTATATAAATATTTAGATGATCACTACAATTATACCTATTGACCACTACATACATTTCTAGTGGTACACTCAATTATGAAGTAGTTTTTCAGCAAAACTTAAAATAAGAAAACGTGTAAAATTATAAAAATAAAAATTTATCAAAAGCAAATTTTAGGTCCATACCCGTACAAAAAGCGCACATCCAAACACTTGATATGAGATCAAAATTCACAAATAAAAAAGCCCAAAATTGCAAAAACTTATCGATAAACCCTAATCTTCCCTGAAAATGAAACAAATAAAGTGATTAATGAAGATCATATCAATCCTATATGAACACACCAAACTCGAAGAATCATAACAAATTACAAAAAACAACCAGCAAACACGAAACTATCAATAATAAATTTGTAAGAAAGGCTACGAAACACGAAATACAACATAAAATCTTGAAAAAAAGCTTTGAAATAACACCGACGAATGCAATTGTAAGTAACAATTTCGAGCAAGCCGAGCAAACAAAAAAAATCAAGATGGAAAGCCGAAAACCCAGGACCGAAGGAACACAATGAAAACTTGAGGTTGAAAAAGTGAAAGAATAGAAGGTTGGAGGGCAGCAACGAAAACCGTGCGTAGCTTGCTCTAGTCTATTTTCTTAAGCCACTGAGTACATACATATATAATACATGACAAATATAATAACCTCTAACCTAAGTCTTGCTTGGCGCTAAGACAAACAAAAACATAACAAACTCATACCAAGAATAGACTCCTAAAAGATATTACAAAATCTTTTGTGTGATTTCTATCTATTTATTCCATCACTTTGCCTCAAGTTGGAGCGTGAAGATTAACCATGCCCATCTTGGACCTAAGTAAATGAATGATTGATTCCCTAAGCTTTGGTGAAAATATCTGCCACTTGGTTCGTTGAAGCTACATACCAAGTCACCATTTCTCCAGATAGCAGTCGTTCACGTACAAAGTGGCAGTCATATCAATATGTTTGGTCGCTCATGAAACACAGGATTCTTTTGATATGTGTAAAGCTACTTGATTATCGCAATACAACTACATAGGTTGGGTGAGAAACACCCTCATGGAGGCTAGAAAGGATTTAATCCGATTAAAATCAATAGTGACTGTAGCCATGGCCCTATATTCTGCTTTAGCTGAGGAGCGTGAGGACAGTTGTTTACTTCTTAGTGCGCCAGCATATCGGAGATCCTTTTAGTAATAAAATATCCAGTAAGAGATTTTCTGGTAAATGAGGACATGCACCCCAATTTGAATCACAGAACGCAACAATATTTAAATTTGAGTCACTTCGTGGTAGAATTCCTTGCCAGGATTGCCCTTTGATATATCGTAACACTCGCTTTACTGCTTCTAATGTGGTTTTCTCTAGCCTGATCAGAGTCAAGTAAAAAGTCGCCCCACTAGATGACGATACTGTGTGGGATCTGCAAGAAACTTTCCATTTGCCTAATCTCAGCTTATGATTACTTTCCATGAAAAAATTCGTGGCTTTCTCCAAGAAGTCCATATTCTTCAGAACAATCTCAAGAGCATATTTTCGTTGGCAAAAAAAATAAGCCCTTTTTGCTCTTCCACTCAATGCCTCAGAAAGTATTTTATGGCCCTAAGTCCTTTTATGTGAAAGCACGTTGTGAAGATAAGCTTCCCTGAACTGAGCACATAAATCATTGTCATTACCAGTTAATACCAAATCATCCACATAAACAAGCAAAGCCATAAACTTTTCACCCTGCTTATACGTGAAGAGAGAATAGTCTGCATAGGATCTAATAAATCCCATAGTCAATGAGCTTGGAAGAGAGCTTTGCAAACCATTTACTTGGTGCTTGCTTCAAGCCATATAGGGATTCTGAAGACGACACTTGGATTTGATGCTTAGTTTTGAATCCTCTTTTAGAGGCATCGTCATATAAACTTCTTCATCCAAGTCTCTATGGAGAAAGGTGTTATTGACATCCATCTGATGCAGGGCCACCCCTTTGGGCAGCTGCTACTGAAAGAAAACACCGGACACTAGCCTTTTGGCTATAGGAGCGAATGTTCCTCTTGATCACAAAGACGTCCTTATACCTTTCTATTACTCCCATGGGTTTATATTTCACTTATTAAACCCATTTGCAATTAATAGGCTTCTCGTCCAGGTGGCAAATCAACAATCTCCAAGCTTGTTTAATTCGAAGGCTTTCTATTTCCTTTGCCATAGCCTCGCACCAGTTGGGATCTTTAAACCGCTTCATGAAAAGACCTGGGCTCCACAACTTTGGTAATAGCAACCAAATAATTTCTAATGCGCAATGAGAAAAATTATGCATGTAATGTAATTTTGCTATGGGATACAGTTCTTACCTGAAGATGCTTTTGGACTGGGACTTGCATAGGAAGAGGGGTTTGAAGCTTGTATTGTGTAGCAAATGTAGTCTTGTAGTGGCTCGGTGCTTGCAAACTCGGGGGTCCCCTACTGTTTGGCTGGATTCATGAACTGGACCTAGGCCTGTTTCAGGCTTATGGGCCCTATCTATATTCGACAATTCCTTATTTGGACGCAACCCTTCAATTGGGCCTGGGCCTGCATCACTCTCCCGTCTTCGAGCTGGGCCGGTGTTGTGGGGTTAGCAGTAATGGTCCGGGCCCAACTCCGTGCTAGGTGATGACGAGTTTGGTGCTGGCCTGCCCGTCCCTTGTGGTCCTCTTTTGGACCTTGTTGCTAGGGCCCTGATGGTGTATCTCTTCATTTCTGCTGGCCGGTCCACACGCTCATTCATGCGGCCTGTCCATCTGTCCTCCTTGATGTGACCATTTCCATAGGATGCTCTATACTCCCAAAGTGAGTTGTAGCTGTAGGTTCAACAAGTTGCTAGGGGATAGAGACCTTCATGGAAGGTTACATCCCGACTTACAATATTTCTCCAGTTTCAATATCGTATACTTCCATCCTTTTTTCCCATGTGGATACCCAACAAAAATGCATCTTTTACTTCATTCCCCAAATTTATCCTTCCTTCTTTGAAGATATATGCGTAACATAGACACCCGAAAACTATAGTATGATCAGAAAGAAGTAGGTGTTGAGTGAAAGGAGCTTTTATAGGGGGTTTTTCCATTAAGCACTCCTAAGGGTGTCCTATTTATCAAATGGGCTCTGCAGTCATAACACACACTCGTCCCCAGAATTAGTTGGTAAGTGTGCTCAAATCGTAGGGCTCTTAACTACATTCAAAATATGCCATGCTTTCCTTTCAATCCTTCCATTTTAGTTTAAGGAATTTCAATGCAACTAGATCTCAGATTATCCCTTGTTCCCCATAGAATTTTTTCATTTGGTTTGAAACAAATTCACTTCCATTGTCACCTTGGTGTCAAATTGAGTTTGAACCATTGCAAAAAATCCTTAACAAAATTGGGAGGCCTCACTCTTAGCTTTCATGGAGATATACCTAGACACACCGAGTTTGCCACATCCAAAATTGTTAGAAAATAGCTAGCACCATAGACCAGAGACTTAACAAAGTAAGACCCCATATGTTATATGTACTAAATCAAAGGTTTTAGAGCTTTATTTCTACCAACTAAAAGGTAAAAC
>JAKOGI010000026.1:1984816-2019816 GCA_029747015.1 Carnegiea gigantea
TATTTTTACTAATTTTGAATTTAGAAAAAAGAAACCTCAATGAGTTGAACTAGACAATTCATACGAGATTTTGGGATTTTCTATTTCTAATAGGATTCTGCATAGTTCATCGTTTGGTTTTTGAATAATCTTAACACTTGGTGTATTTTTTCTTTTTTGATAGAATTATTACCTAGTGAGATTAGTCATCCTATTATTGTATTCCAATCAAGATGAAGATTAAGGTCCTCTAGGGAGATTTCCCTAAGTGGATGAAACTATTGCGGAGGATTAAGGAGTCTCACTTCAGACATGATTTGAATTATTATTCTAGGGCTAGCCGTGTGGACAGAGATAGTTCTTAAAAATATATCAATGTTTTATGGAAAATTTTCTTATCAAAAAAATATATATCTAAAATAATACAAATAAATAAAAAAATCTTGCAATTTTATTGCACATACACCATGCCCATGTTCCCTACTGAGACATAATAACTGCATCTATAAGTTTCACTCTATCACCATGATGCACTTGTTTGCTCTCTACTCTTTTTGCATATCAAAATACACAATAACCTCCTTCATTAGCCATCCATCGATCGCAAATTCATAGTCATAAAACAAGGTAAGATCTTGGATGATAAATTAGTGTTCCAACCTATCAAATACAAGATCTTAAGATTGATAAATCACTAATTGTGCTTGTATGCTCTCCGTGTTTGGCACAAATTTTTGCTAGAATAGTATGCAAAATAGAGATCCAAGAGTTTAAGCTTTGTAATCTCAGGTAAATAGTTACACAACCTCATATCTCAATCTGTTGGCCTCCTACTAGAATTCCATTGGGTAGTTTTTCCTCAAACTTTTAGATTTCCCACTTCTCGCTTGTAGTACATGGGTGAATCGTGAAAATCAAATATACTTGGTAGATTTTCCAATCTACCAAATATATAATCCAAACACTGAAAAATTGTTGAATTCATGTATACCTTACATATTTGACATATATTCCATTCCCCAATCATATGCACATAAGGGATTTAGGGTTTACTATTACATTCTCAAGTAAAAAAATAATTATACAACTCCATGTCTCACTAAATTGGCCTCCTAATAATATATCACATCGAATGGTTATATTGTTCTAGTTTCATATTTTTCACTTTCCGCTTACAACACATGGATGAGCTGCACGTATCTTCGACTACACTTGATCCTTAACTGATAAGCAATACAAGCTCCTAATACACGGAACCATCAACCGGCCAAGAAAATATCTCACTATGTTGGCCTCATAATCATCTAAAAATTATCCATTTTTTCCAATTTCGAAGTTTATTAATTTCATAATCAAACATGTAGGTGAAAAACTTCAAGGTTCCTTTACAGGTTAGCAATAATTATCCTTCTAGTTCTATTGATCCCAAGTTCATAATCAATTGAAGCAACTAGGAGCAGAGGAGGGGAAGATGCATAATTGCCATTTTCATTCTATTAATTCCAATTTTCGGAGTGTTTGGGACCTAAATATCTAGGTAGAAAATTCAAACAATTCCCAAATATTTTGAAAGAAAATCATGAACCCATAGTTATCATACATTATAGCTTTAGAACATTCTTCTCCGAAGCATTGACAATAATGTACAATATTCATCATTTTACACATGTAAGGAATTGCTTTACAAGTATACTCCCCAGTATGTCTCTATGTGTAATAATCCGTCATTTAATCATGTTTAATTAGTTTTAACTATTACATTAGTTACATGGTTACAATTAATCGGAGTAGTGAGCTATGCATTTTTCTATTATCAAACAAAGCAATGCTTGATTTAAAGAACTATGATATCAAGGAATTTCTTCCAAGGTTATTAAATCTCGAATAATTATGCAGAAATATATAATTTTCTACAAATACGCATCTGTACCTGAGCGAGGTCGGGAATTTATCGAGCCTTGCTAATGTCTTAATAGGTAAGGAAAGGAATAGGTTAGCAAATTACTACTTGCCAAATGTATGACCAATCTTGGGCCATGTGGAAAGGACAAGCAATTGAGATAAGCTCACATTAATTATGATGTGACAAAGTGATAAGCTCGCATTAATTATGATGTGATAAAGTGATAAACTCGCATTAATTTTGATGTGACAAAGTGATAAGCTCGCATTGATTATGATGCAATGAAGTAGTTATCCAAACAGGGAAAAAAACAAAGAAGAAGAAAAAGAAGAGCCTCACTAATCTAACGGCAGGGGGACTGACTATTTAAATGGCACGTGAGTTTTGGAATTAACGACCCAAGAGAGTCAACCTTCCCTATTCCACATGTGAAATCCCGTGACCAATAGCAGTTGCCGGCCACCTCCAGCCCTCGTCGCCTGACTTCACCACCGCCGTAAGCTGCTCGTCCAGCTTGGGCCCACTACCTCCTCCTCTTCACACCCTTTGGTTGCGCCCATCTCCACTTCTAGTCTCCTAGAAGGTAATTAAATTTTGCCCTTCCACTATATTCAACCTCATATGTCAATGATCATTCATTTGAATGTTGGGGTGAAATTGTGGTATTCTGATTATGTGATTGTCGGGTGTGAATACAATGAATTCATTATGGGAAGAATTGACAAGTAATTAGTGATAGTCATAATATGGGTGTGAAGGTATCATTGGAAGAAATTTTGGTGGAAGAAATGTGCATAAGAGAACAATGGTCTATATGATGTTTAATTGTTTAAGTAAAATCATAGTATGCTCAAGTAATATAGATATTAATGGTTTTTCTCACTAAATAAATGGGTTATGTGACATAGTTGGAAGTGGAAAGAAAATTAAAGTAGTTATAAGGACTATGTGGTTAGTGCTAGGCAAATTAGGATGCAATTTGTACAATTGGCTCATATGTTTGGGTCCCTATCCAGACCAAGAAACAATTAATTTCATAGTTAATGTTAAATACAATATTCCTCAAAGGACGTTTAACAAGTATAGTTTTAAAATTATGTGCACGTTCACTGATTCCTTGCAAATACTTATTGACTGTACAGGGGTAACGTATTGAGCTATAGCTCATTTTTTCATTGTTTGTGTTTTCTAAATTGTTTTAGAAAAGGAAAAGCAACTTAAATTGAACTAGAAACCTGCAGAGGTTCGGGTCTAAGAAAAGTAGGTCAGAGCAGTGATTGCTAATCCTTTACCCTAGTTAGTCATTTTGAGGGCTCGAAAAATGACTTATGTTTTGTCCACGTGTGCAGTCTTTGTGAAATGTAAATTCCGTATAGATGTGATTAAGTCATGGTGTAATGCCTACTTTGAAATATTTAATAACAATCTTAGGCCTTATTTAGTTCAATTATTGTAACTGAAATCTATTATTTATCTAGTCGACTCTATATCTTTTTCTGCAGCCCTGTCAGTATGGGATGGCGATAATGCCCTAACTTGATAGTGCATTCAACAGATGCATAATGCTTATTCATAAGGGCATTTAGAATGTGATTAAGTTGGGGCATTACAAAAGTGGTATCAGAGCAAATACGGATGTTAGCATGACCATATTAATGTTGTCATTTGGGGTCTAGATTGCTAAGGCTTTATGTATGTCTAGGTAAATGAGATAAGTTCATAAGAATAAGGCCAGTTGTGTAATGAATAAATGAGTAAGACCATGGGTTGACGAAGAGGTGTGAGATTCTATAGAAAACATACAAATAGATGACGAGACAGAACCCATTTGAAGTGGCACCCCTCGAGAACCCTCAAGGTTCCTCCACTTGTCCCAGAACCTCCTCAAGAAGACCCTTTTCCCTTGTTGGCACTCACCCTAAGAGTTACCAACTAATATAGAGGGATATGAGACCGACATATCTAATATTTGGACCAAAGGTGGCGGGTATGATATCTGGGGAGGAGGGAATGATGGTGATTTTAGTTATTCAAGTAGTGTAGGAAGTGTCATCAACATTCTTGAGTCCCTTGAGATGATATAAATAAGCTCTTATGAGACTGAGGAAGAGTCTTGGAGCTCTGGAGCTAAAACTAGTAACAACAATAAGCCATACTACAAGAACAGGGGATGGAACATGAAGAGAAAGTAAGAGAAGGAGTTGGACGTAGAAGGTTACTGAGGAAGAGAATTAGGAAGTGAATTTGTGGATACGTCAAAGAATATAAACATGTAAGGTAGTAGATATGAAACTGATCCCTGGGGGAGATACAAAGTTAACATTGATATAGGACTTCAGGTCTTGAAGTTATAATAGTGATTGATCTACCCTTATGCACCCACTTTGCTTTAAGGGGTGGGATTTTTGGTATATCTATCTTTGAGACAATTCTCCTGGTAGACTAATGTAACATATGTTATTCATGCACATAAGTTTGATGTACATGAGTACAAGAATTGTTAAATTACTTACTTATAAAATTGCCAACAATAAAATCCAGAAGAATATAAGGTTTAATTTGTAGCACTTGACTGGCCAGCATGAATAGCAAAGGTAGCAAATTATGGTCACATAAGAAGAGTAGCGTTTGAACAAATAATGATAAAGAGAAAGCATGAACATGTAGCCATAAGGAATGTGAATAAGTGAGAGCTAATATGTTTGCATATAGGTTTTACAGAATGGCAGAACCAAATAACAACATTTTGAAAAACAATCCGCGAGGGAACAACACATAATCTATGTCAGCCCAGTCTGGCAATCAAAATTCCCTAGTAGTGACCCCTCAAAAAGTTAGGAAGCTATTAGTGTACCCCTAAACCCTGAGAACATTAAGGGTCACAAGGGATTGTTAGATGACTTGGATCCTAAACTGATGGCAAAGACTATGGTGAAGCAACAAAGAGACTTAAGGGTTCTGGATGTGATAAGGGTGAAAAAGAAAATGAGTTCTTAGATTGGGTCACAAAACGGAATTCAAAAATATATGATGGCACAGAAGACCTTGTTTTACTGAAAGAATGGATCAGACAGATGAAAAAGATATTTAATGTTATGGTAGTCCTGACAATAAACATGTGTCTGTTAGGTCTTTTATCTTATTGGATAGTCTGACATTTGGTGGAGAATGGTTTAGTCCACCTTTCAAAGTTCTGAGGCCACTTACTGTACGTTCACAAGGAATTGCAAACAAAGTTCTACCCGACGCACTTATAAAAGTAAAAATATGGGGAGTTCTTAACGCTGAGGCAGGATAACCTATCAGTAATGGAATATACAAGCCGCTTGGCTGAATTCTCAAGCTTTGCCTGAGAGTATGTAGCCACAAATCAAATGAATATGGAAGATTTGAGGAAAGCGTGGTGCCTTATATTAGGAGCCGGTTGGCGGGACAACCCGTACAAACCAGTTAGGAATTGTATGAGCGTATGGCGGAAATCAATCAGGTGAGAAATGAGTTGAGAATGGCCAACCAGGCCAATCCTAGGAAAAGAGTGGAATTAGAAAGACACTTAGGCTAAGAGACTTCTTAATAAGCAACATACCAACATGAGACTAAAAGCCCAACGCTCAGCTCCTACTGGGAAGCATTGCACCAAGTGTGGTTGTACGAATGACAACACCTTGGAATGTAGAACGGGAACAAATTATTGTTTTTGATGTAGAGATCTGAATCATCTGATTGTCAATTGCTAGACCTACCTAGCTGGGTAATGGTCCTGCTTCATCTCCTAAAGATGGTAAGAACCCCACACCTGCGACCAGTTACCAGGTTGGCTAAGTTGATGTGATCAACATGGAGCAAGCTAACAACTCAGGAACAGTTGTGATCGGTATGCTTACTTTTAATTCAACACCAATTGTCATTTTATTTGATTTAAAAGCTACACATTCATTTATTTCCTCAAAAGCTATATCTCAGATAGGGATGAAATCACATAAATATCTTACAGATTTGGATGTAAATTTGACCATGGAAAAATGGTAAAATGTAGTGTTATATATAAGAATTACCTAATGACACTAAATACAAGATGAGTTTGAGGGAGATTTGATATAGTTAGATTTATCAGAATTTGATATAACTTTAGGAATAGATTGATTATCAAGGCATAGACCAAAAACTGACTGCCAAAAGCAAAAGAGTATCCCTAAAAGTGAAAAGGGGAGGAAAGATGTGCTTTTAAGAAATAATAGTAGCAATGAATGATAATATCCTTGATGGCAACTAGGAAATTAGTTAGGCAGGGGTGTGACTTCATACCTGTATTGTGTTATGAAAGATAGGAAAAAGGAATTAGAACTTGAGATCATTCCGATGATCAGAGAATTTCTAGATGTGTTCCTAGAAGAAATCTTTAGGCGACCTCCTAAAAGAAAGATTAACTTTGAAATAGAGTTAGAACCAGGAGCGTCCCTATCTCGAAGCCTCCATATAGGATGGCCCTAGTAGAGTTTTTTTTAAAAAAAAAAAAAAAGAAAGTGCGATTGGAAGATCTATTGTAAAGGGGTTATATAAAACTAAGCGTAACCCTGTGGGGAGAACCAGTACTATTTATGAAGAAAAATGGTGGAACTTTTAAATTGTATATAGATTACAGAGAACGGAAAAAAGATCACTGTAAAGAATAAAAACCCATTACCTAGGATTGATGATTTATTTGATCAACTATAGGAATTAGAGTCTTCTCAAAGGTTGATCTTATGTCGGGGTACCACCAATTAAGAATCAAACATGTGGATATCCTTAGGACGGTGTTTAGGACTCGATATGGTCATTATGAATTCATAGTGATGCTGTTTGGGCTAGCCTTTATGGATTGGATGAACCAGGTGTCTGTGCCATATTGGGATAAATTTATACTTTTTTCATTTGATGATATCCTAATATATTTGAAAACTAAAGAAAAGCATATTGATCATTTGAGGGTTGCGCTACAGACCCTAAGGAAGCACAAGATATATGCTAAATCAAAATATGACTTTTGGCTATCAGAAATGACCTTTCTGGGACATTTGATATCTAAAGAAGGGATCAAAGTGGACCCACAAAAAGTAAAGGAGTTATTGATTGGCCAAGGCTTACTAACATTACTGAGGTTTAGAGTTTCTTGGGTATGGTCGGGCACAATAGATGATTTGTGCAAGATTTTTCAAGAATCACCCTACCTTTCACTAGCCTATTAAGGAAGACCACAAAGTTTCATTGGAAAGACAGGTGTGAAGCTATTTTTTAGGAGCTAAAGCACAAGCTTATCACTACACCAGTCCTAACTTTAACAGCAGAAGGACAAGAATTCACCATTTACAGTGATGTTACTAGATAAGGTATAACATGTGTCCTAATGCCAGACTGAAAGGTCATAACTTATGTTTCTAGGCAGCTGAAGCCGTATGGGGAAAAAAAAACATACTCCACCCATGACTTGGAATTGGCAGCAGGGTTTTTGCACTAAAAATTTGAAGACACCCCCTCTATGGTAGCCCTTGCAGGATTTTTACCAATCAATGAAGTCCCCAATACATCTTCACTCAAAAGAAATTGAATATAAGGCAACGTAGGTAGTTAGAATGTCTCAAGGATTATGGCCTCCAAATACAGTGCCATTGAGGAAAGGCTAATGTGGTTACTGATACATCGAGTCAAAAAAATACATCATAGTGTGAACATTGTGACAACGGTGCAACCAAAGATTTTGAGGGATTTGAAAATTGTGCGCATAGAACCTATGCTACTACAAGAACCCTGGTTATTTCTTGGTAGTATGGTGGTTCAACCTATCCTCTTGGATAAAATTAAACATGCATAGTGAGATATGAAGAGATAGAAAGGATTAAGGTGAATATAAGCAAAGGAAAGGTATTAGGTTTAGTAGAGGATAAACTGGGAATTATTAGATTGCAAAATTGAATATGTATGCCTCAAAGGATGGAATTGAAAGAAAAGAATAATATCTAAAGTCCACAACACAAAGTATTCCATCCACCCAGAAGGAACGAAATGTATATAGATTTAAGACAAACCTCCTAGTGGAGCAACATGAAAAGGAACATAGCCGAGTATATGGATGAATGTCTTACTTGTCAGAGAGTCAAAGCTAAGCATCAATGACCTAATGGTCACTTGAGACCATTGAAAATTCCCAAGTGGAAATGGGACTCCATGTTGATAGATTTTGTAATGAGGTACACTCTAACATAATCAAGGAAGAACACCATTCGGGTTATAGTAGATAGACTCACTAAATCCGCTCATTTTGTAGCAATACATGATTCTTAGAAAGTAGATAGGTTGGCTTGAATTTACACTATTAAAGTAGTGAGGTTACATGGTGTACCTCATATAAAGAAGGTTTCAATCCCGATTCTAGAAGGTTTTATAGAAAGCCTTTAGTACAAAGTTACAATTTAGCAGTGCCTACCATAACGAGACAGATGGATAAACTGAAAAAGTAAATCAAATCGTTGAGGAGATGTTATGAGCATGGGTACGGGATTTTCATAGAAAATAGAAGGAGTGTCAAGCTACTATAAGAATGTTGGCCCATTTTGAGGCTTTATATAGTAGAAGATGAAGGACTTCCCTTTGTTGGAATAATTTGAAGGACACTCAAATGATGGGACCCGAAATAGCTCAAGAAATAGTTAAAAGAACAAAGTTATCCAGCAAAACATGAAAGCAGCACAGGATAGGCATAAAGCATATGCAGACTGAAGGCAGAGGCCGTTGGAGTTTGAAGAAGGGGCTAAAGTGTTTATGAAAGCTCTCATGTTAAAGGAGTATAAACATTCAACGTTAAAGAATAGTTAAACTGCGATATGTTGGACCTTATGATATCATTGAGAAAATTAATCTAACTGTTTACTACTTAGCCTTACCATCTGAATTACAGCATGTGCATGATGTGTTCTATATTTTGCAAATTGGCAAATGTGCATGATCCAACTCATATAATAGTTTATGAATGCTTGGAAGTGAGGCTGATGGGTTAACTTATGAAGAACAACCCATGAAGATAGTAGATTAAAGAATAAATCAATTATGCAATAAAACTATACCTTTCTTCAAAGTCATATGGATCCATCATGGAGCCTTTGAGGTTAGTTGGGAAACAAAGGATGAAATGAAAGTTCGCTACACATATCTATTCGAAAGGTATGTTTAATGTAAGTTTCGTGGACAAAACTTTCTTTCAGGAAGGGAGGATGCAATACCCCTCACTTAATCATGTTTAATTAGTTTAAATTCTTGCATTAGTTATATAGTTATGATTAATCGGAGAAGTGAGCCATGTATTTTTCTATTATCAAACAAAGCAATGCTTGATTTAAAAAACTATGATATCGAGGAATTACTTCCAAGGTTATAAAATCTTGGGCAATTATGCAAAAGTATATATACAAATACGCATCTGTACCCAAGTGAGGTTCGGAATTTACCAATGCATGATAATATCTTAATAGCTAAGGAAAAAAATAAATTATTACCTACCAAATGTATGGCCAATATCGAGCCATATGGAAAGGACAAGAAATTGAGATAAGCCCGTATTTAATTATGATGTAACAAAATGATAAGCTCACATTAATCTTGATGTGATAAAGTGATAAGCACGCATTAATTATGCTGTGACAAAGTGATAAGTTCGCAAAAATTTTGATGTGATAAAGTGATAAGCTCGCATTAATTATGATGTGACAAAGTAATTATCCAAATAAGGGTAAAAACGAAGAAGAAGAAGAAGAAGAAGAAGAAGAAGAAGAAGAAGAAGAAACTTACTAATCTAATGGCTAGGGGGAGGGTGGTGGCTATTTAAATGGCACGTGGGTTTTGGAAATAAGTTACCCAAGGGAGTCAACTCTCCCTCTTCCCTCTCCCACATGTGAAACCCGCTGACCAGTAGCAGTTGCCGGCTACCGCCGGCCCTTGCCGCCTGACTTCACTGCCTCCCCAAGCTGCCGCTTCAGCTCGGCCCCACTGTCTCCTCCTCTTCACACCCTTGGTTGCGCCCATCTCCATTTCTAGTCTTCTGGAAGGTAATTAAAATTTGTTATTCCATTATATTCAACGTCACATGTCAATGATTATTCATGTGAATGTTGGGATGAAATTGTTGTATTTTGATTATGTGATTGTCGAGGGTGAATACAATGAATTCATGTATGGGAAGAATTGACAACTAATTAGTGATAGTCACAATATGGGTATGAAGGTATGATCGGAAGAAATTTTGGTGGAAAAAATGCACATAAGAGAATAGTAGTCAAGATGATGTTTAATTGTTCAAGTAAAGTCATAGTATGCTCAAGTAATATAGATATTAATGGTTTTTGTCACAAAATAAAAGGGTTATGTGACATAGTTGGAAGTGGAAAAAAAAAAATTTAAGTAGTTATAAGGACTATGTGGCTAGTGCTTGGCAAATTTGTGTAATTAGCTCTATGGTTGAATTAATTAGATACTGAGCCATCAGTTTATCCAATTGATATATGGTCTTAACAAGTCCATTATAGTCATGAGAAATTTTAATGAAAATATTTAAGGAGATAAGTTTATTAGCTATGTTCAAGATATTGGAGCCAAGTGATGCCTTTTTGAAAAAGAAAAAAAAGGTTGGAAAAGAGTGTTGAGCTAGTAAATTATGGTAATATAGCATGTATGGCACTTTAGGTTTTAAAATGAGAAACCTAAGAGTATGACTAGAACGATTTAAGATTCACGAGCATTAATTCTCTTAATTAATATAGAGCATCACTAAATATATTTCCAAGATAAACACCCCAAAGGCAGAACAAAAAGAGAAGAGTATAAATAAATACCGAAGGTACATTACTGCTTGTACCCTTCAAAGATGTCTATATTTACATTTTCTAATATTACCAAGTTTTACTCAGTCGCTGGAATCTTAAGGATCCATTTTATTGTTCATCGTTTAATGCATTGCTTAATGCTTATTGTTCATAATTTCTGCTAGCAGAATTCATAGTTCAGGCCCTTCCCGTTAAACGAAAGAATCCATAGTTCATTGTTCATTGATGCCATAGCCATTGTTCATATGTTTGGGTCCTCATCCAGGCCGAGAAATAATTAATTTCATAGTCAATGTTAAATACAGTGTTCCTCAAAGAGCGTTTAACAAGCATAGTTTAAAATTACATGCACTCACTGACTCATTGCAAATAGTTACAAGGATGAAGTATTGAGTGATAGCTCATTTTTCCATTTTATGTGCTTTTCAAACTGTTTTAGGAAAGGAGAAACAACTTAAAGTGAAGCAGGAACCTGCAGAGGTTTAGGGTCCAGGAAAAGTGGGCCAGAGCAGTGATTGCTAATCCTCTGTCCTAATTAGTCATTTTGAGGGCTCGGAAAACGGCTTATGTCTTGAGCACGTGTGCAACCTCGGCAAAATGTAAATCCCTTATGGCATGATTAAATCATGGTGTAATGCCTACTTTGAAATGTTTAATAACAATCTTAGACCTTATTTGGCGCAATTATTGTAATTGGCATATATTATTTATCTGGTTAATTCTATATCTTTATCTACAGCCTTGTCCCTATGGGACAACAGTAATGCCCTAACTTGATAGCGCATTCCGTTAACGCATAATGTTTATTAATAAAGGCATTCAGAAAGTGATTAAGTTGGGGCATTACACTATGATACTTTACATGCCAAAATTTTGAATCTAAATATGAACTCAAAGTAAAAACAAATGCCAACATGAACCAAAACAACAAGCCATTCATTGTGAACCAAAATATGAACAAATAAATTAAATAAGATCTAAATCCAAATTTTAAAAAAAGAATTGTATCCCCTTCAGTCAGATCCCACTCTTTGAAATCCCTAATTAAATCCTTATCTGGTTGATATTCTTTACAACAGTAAAATTACCTTTTATTTTATTTTATTTTTCAAAAAATGGTCTCTTGGATACCTGTACTGTACCTCTTTCATCCTTCCCTGTTTTTCAACCTTCTAGGCAATGGCCATGGTTATGCAGACATTTCAATCTTTTTGCTCATTTAATTTTTCTAAGCGATAACTCAACTAATTTATGGCTTATATTCTATCTCTGTTGTACCCAAAGCCAAAAGATCCAAGCCTTGACCCAGGTATTAATCAAAATATATGCGTGAGAGATAGCAAATTTTTCTTAAGATCCAAGTCTAATTAAGCTACAAGTTTAGTACATTCTTAAATATAAATGTCATATTCTATAGCATGACTTATGGTGTTGAAATGAAATCCAGAATCAAGCAGACCAGAACTCATCGTGCTAAACTTATACTTGTTGGGTCAAATCGCCTCATTTTGCTTCTCTAGATACAATGTCTACAAATAGAAAAACACAATAAAATGAAAAACACCCCCAATTCAGAAGAAATGTGATTATTGAACACAACCTAATCCAAAAACATAGCAAAGAAATCTTATGTAAAACTAAAGTTATGGACTCAGTCATTTTATTGAACAGTAAATATGCTTCAATGCCAGATTTTTCTAACATAGACAATCAAACTGCTTTTTCAGTCAAACACTTAATATGAATCACTAGAACTCCGACCAGTCAACATGAATACATGAATACCCAAAAACGATTGTCAAATCAGAAAGTTCATCTTGATAGCCAAAATTTAGAATTAATTCATAAACATTGTTTAACAAGAATGTAAATTAAAATTTCAGAAACACTAACCAATTGAATTGCTACCATCAAATAAAGCTAATCTGTGGCACAAAGACAAAGAAGTTGAGATCAAGCTTTATGAAGTACACTTCTGAGCAAAACTAAGATGAAATACAAAGTAATTAAAAAGAACAGATGCCTCCGACAATAAACTCAACGAGAAATTGCACGATTCAATCAATACAAAGTGAAAGTTGAAGACGGCGAGATGTAGACCTTCACCACACAAGAGGAAAACGTTGTTCTCGATTAGTTGGGGATTAGAGTTACCATGTTTGCTATCCTATTCGTAAAATGAACAGCAATACTATTTTTGATCAATGTTTCAGTAATTTTAACTGTATTTCTACCATTTAATTCTTTGATTTGATTTAGTTACAAGAAAAATTGTTTAATTTGTTTTGATTTTATTTCATTTTATGTATTTAGAGAGAGAGAGAGACAGTGATATATATATATATATATATATATATATATATATATATATATATATATATATATATATATGTTATATATATATATATATATATATATATATATATATATATATATATATATATATATATATATACACGTGTATGTGTGTGTATATAAATGTGTGTGTGTGTGTGTGTGTGTGTGTGTGTGTGTGTATGTATGTAAAATGCTACTGCATAATAGTGCCAATGACCAAACTGTAAAAGTTATAACCATCTCTTTTATATTTCATCGTCTAAAGATGATTTTATAATGAAATTAAATGACACGAAATAGTTTTCACTTGAACATTTATTGCCTATAGAACATTTATTGTTCTTCATAGGGATACACAAGTGTTTCTGCATGTAACCACGATAGAATTGGATGTGTATGTGGCGTTGGTGCTATACTTTCATCACTCTTTATATCATTGTTGTTTGATTACTAATTACTAATGATTTTGCATTTATATTTTTTCACTCATATGGTGACCTCTCACTATACACTATTTTAGATGATTACCTAGACAAACCATGGGTATTTATTATTGAGTCTCTATGCCACCGTGAAATAAAAGTGTCTATCATTCACAATCAAATGATTACTAAAAAAATTATTTTCTACACAGGTACAAGAATAAGGAGGGGAGTCTTCATCATCGTGCTCCACTAATTAACTTATCATCACATCGTTTACCATGATCTTTATCTTCATATATATATATATATATATATATATATATATATATATATATATATATATATACTATATATATATAATATATATATTCTAGATATATATATATATATATATATATATATATATATAATATAATACAGCATGTCAAATGAGAACAAGGGGTTACAATGAGAGATGAGAACATTTCATGTCAGTCATTGATATGCAATTTAAGGGTCAAGATTAAGTGGAGCTATAAAACAATAAAAAAATGCACAAATCTCCCGACCCCCATCTGCCACACGATCAATGCTGCCGGAATCCATGGCTGTCACCGGCATTCTCAGTCACTGACGAAACCGACTGGCGTTCTCAGTGCCCAGCGAGCTTCCGACGTCACCCAACTAAATTTTACGATGTTTTTTCTGCCTCAAACAATGCCCAATAACCACCAATCCGCCATGGCTTCACCGGAAAAATCATGCTTTACCCGATAGGGTTGATATGTGCCCAAACTTCTCCCTTTTTCTGCAGGGTTTTCGTGTGACTCCGGCAGCTTTGCCGCCAGAGTATACATTGAATCCGGCGAACTCCATTCGCAGTGGTCCGGCGAACCCCATTGAATCAGGGTTGGTTATAACTTGAACGGACAAATGACGGTTACCATGACGGTTGCCAGTGGCCGGCGAACCCCGTTCACAGTGGCTCGGCCACTAACGACTCTCATGGTGGTCGTCGTTTGGCCGTTCAAATGCCGACGTCTCCCTATGTTCACACATCGTGAATCAGGGTTAGGGAAGGGGAGGGGTTGGAAGGGGGGGGACGCGGTGACGTGGCATGAATCTAGCCCTTGGATGAAAATTAACGGCCTAGATTTGTGTTCTCATATCTCATTTTAAGGTCTTGTTCTCACTAGATATGTTCTCTCTCTCTCTCTCTCTCTCTCTCTCTCTCTCTCTCTCTATATATATATATATGTATATGTATATGTAAATGTATGTATGTATATGCATATGTGTGTGTGTGTGTGTATATATATACTACCGTACGTCATATGTTTTTTACATTATTAATCTTAGTTGTTACGCATGAAGTTGACAACTTTTTTTTTCACTAACTACTTATCGTCCTATCTTTTCTAAATTATAATATCAATTATGTATGTAATGATAATTTTTTTTTTCAATGATGCATATATTCTAAAAGTCTAATTTTTCACCCATTTAAGAAAAATCTTATTCATTTTTGTTTCTTTCCATTCATTTTCATTTTTTTCCACCCATTCAAAAAAAATCTTGTTCATTTTTATTTCTTCACGTTCTTCCTCATTCATTCTCACCCACTTTCAAAAACGAATTTTTAGAGTCATCCCAATGTTTTTCGCTCCTTCGTATTTCCTATCGCTTTCAGATTTTCAGGCTTTCCTAATCCTTCTCCCTTCCGTCAAAATGACAAGATCGGGCAGGCCTCAACTAGTAAAGGTATATTAGTGTGCTGACAAAAAAGCCTAAGTTGATACCTCGGCAACCAATACCCACCATCCATTATATGGATACTTAGAAATGTCCAATCAGAAAATTTGTTTCCAGCTGACCAAACAAAAAAAGTTGCAATTGAAAATTTGAGAATTTGAACCTGAATCTCTATTTTCTTACTTTCATTTTTCACCTTAACACCTAATTATTTAAAAAACGGAATAAGGATCGAACCAATGTCTTCAAGTGATTGGCTACGAGTTTTGAGTAAGCATTTAGCAGATAAGAATTTATTAATTACAAAACAAAAGCTCAGCTTGTTGTGGGCATGCTCGGTATAGCAAATATACTGAATCTATTATTTGGTTCAACTAGTTTGTGCCTGTGCTTCTGTATGGGTGCTTAATTTTAAAAAGCAATCCATAAAAGAAAGATAATTTAATAACAAAGGAAGTTTGAATTTTTTTTAACAAAAACACATCTTCAAGTGATTGGTTACAAGTTTTGAGTAGGCAATTACCAGATAAGATTTTATTAATTACAAAACAAAAGCTTAGCTTGTTGTGGGCATGCTCGGTATAGCAGATATACTGAATCTGTTATTTGGTTCAATGTGTTCCAATTTACTCCTATATGCTAATTGTTAGTTAAATCTGATCCAATTTACTTCAATTTGCTCCAACTTATTACGATATGCTCTAGCCTGCTCAAACTCACGCTCCACCATTCAAATCCACTTGAAATCAATTCAAACCACTAGAAAAAAATATAAACTTTCTCGCATGAACCACAAATTGACCGCGATAGATCACCACAAGTCTCTTCAACGTACTTCATCTTTGCTCACATGCTATTTTGAAAATCTTCCTAGGAGGTCACACATCCTAAAACTATTGCACAACGGACATGCTTAATTGCGGAGTTTGTAAGAATGAGCTCTGCGAAATGGAAGGTGTACCTTTGTTCATGTAAGTAGTCTTATCAAATCTTTCAAGACTTATTACTAGTCATACCTGGGGTACTCGAGCATTTGCAATGCTAGGCTCATGGTCCAACATTTCTGCCTGCGGTCCAAAAAATGGCATGCAATATTAATCCTTTTAGCCCACCCTGCGGTCCAGCTCGTGCCCCTGATCCGCTCACCATCCTTTTTCCTTTTTTTGGCCTTATAAGCCTTAAACTTTTTTCTTTTGATAAAATTTACCAAATAATATGTTAGTGGTGGGGCTCACAAATCATTATTATATTTATTGATCCTTCGCATGTAAAGAAGAGATAAAAGGTTGGCTTATAGATGATGTGGAGGATGTGGGGCCCCACTTATGATCCAAAGTCATGGATTCACCATTATATATGCTCTTGCAGAGTTGTATTGTAAAGGAGAGATTGAGGAGAAAGTTCTATATAAAACCCACAAACTTCAAGTAAAAGGCGGCTCGGTGCATAAGCATCCCATATTCACGCAGGGTCCGAAAAAGGGCCCCACCCTAAAGAATATATTGTAGGCAGCTTATCCTGACTTTGCCAGTGGTTGATTACAAGACTCGGACCTATAATCTTTTGGTCACACAGAGACAACCTCACCGTTACTCCACGGCTCCCCTTCCCAAAAACTTCAGATAGATTTGGGCAAAATTTTTAAATGGGGTCATTCTTAGGTCTCTATCAATCTTTCTTCTTCACACGAGTTATGTCAACAAAGAAGCATTGGACCATACAATCCATAAGTGACAAAAATATCAATATCAACAATTAATTTTATCAGATTTCTCTGATGAGACATTTCAACAATTTATATTATGGCCACGCAATGTAGTCATCATAGCCCTTTCTCATATGTATATTATATTTTTGGGAGCACATATTTTCAAAAGTAGTAAAAATATATTAAAAAATTAATATATGATAAATATACGTGTATAAAATATATACACATAGTCGCACGAATATAATTTATGAGGCTAACTTATGTAAAAATTACTTAAAAAGAAATATAAACAAAATTAAGTGATTCACTTCCTTTCTATTGTATAAAATAATCCATTAGGTAATGCACCAAATAAATTCGCGCAATAAAAAAAAATGGTTAAATCCTCAGATAAGAACTTTAGATAGAGAATAAACTGGCTCATCCAGGGCTAAAGTTTGCTAGTACATGATTGCCTGGCTTTCATCCCCTTATGTAATTCTTTCGTTTTATTATTAATTTTCGTTGGCTCATTATGTGATTTTACCAGTTTTCCTGAATTAACAATAATAAAGATGTTAGAGTATAAAATCTATTAGCTTAAGTGTTTAATTGAATTCATCATTGAACATAGTTAAAAGCTTTTATGAACAAGAAGTCATAGATTCAAATCCTAGCACTCATAGTATTGATTTATTGTATAAAATTAAAGAAACCTTTATAATATTCACATTTCAAACTTAAGAGGTAATTGTACAAGGAAAAATTATATGTAGTTCTATTTTTCACTTTGCATGACAAACAGAACGGATGTGAAATTATTATATTAAAAAGGCTTCATAGTATGACATAGTCACACAACCTCTCAAGTCTCCTGTGCAGTTGTACGAGGTAAAAGATGATTGATTGATTAGTCCCCACCGTGTCTTGTCAGCAACGGGCTAGAGCATTAAAAGAGCATTTGAAATTGCCGGTGGTTTGTACGCAATTTATTCTGCTCTCATATCTTGGGATCACCCAGTAATTCTGAACTTATAGGTGTTAAATTAAATCAATTTTTTTTTTTTGCTGAACATCTTCAGCTATAGTTTTAATTTTCAACTTCAATCTATCACATTAGTGAAAGTTTAGCTTTTTAAAACTTGTATTCAATCTTCTCCCACTAGTGGACCGTGCATTCCATCACCAAATAAAATATTTGTCATGGAACCCACCATAAGGCATATGTAACTAATATTATTATTTTAATTTTATATTTGTATTTTTTTATAACTTGTAAATGTATTTTTTATTTTTCCAAAAATGGAATATTTAAATTTTCTTCACCAAAAAATGTAGAAATTTTTTTTTAATAGCCAGAAAATTGATTACAATTTTTTTTGCTTGAATTAACTTGGGGACGAGGACTTGACAAGGCCGCAGCATAAGATTTTGGGGAGCAATATGGGGAAGGCATTGACCTGTTGCTACAACTTGGAATTTGGGGTACATTTTGGCTTTGTAATGAGGCATTTTGTGTTGGTGGTTAATGTGGGGAATAATGTGGGGTATTGCCAATTTGGGGGGTTCGGGAATTGTTTGAGCTATTTCCGAGTTCTCATTGTAAATCATCTCCGGTAAGTAAGTTCATAAACGAATGTGGGTGATTAGGTTCCATTTTATGGCCACACTTGCATGTAATCAATAATTTTTGCTTTTAAAATTTAAATTCGAACATGCATGTTTAAACATTTACTAGCTTATAGAAATATTCTAATATTTTTAACAATTAATTATTTCTTGATTTTAATTATACATATACAAGTAATTTAAGATATACATATAACATGTGTGACATATATTATGAAACACATAAACATATTAACTAAGATCATAAAGATAAATTTTTTAACTTCTTTTTAAATTAAACATGCAACTTTCTAATCATTGTAAACATGTGATTAAAGAACTTACAATATAACACTTTTTAATTCTGACATATTCATATATTGTAACTAATATTTAAATTCCAACTTGTTCAAATTTTAAAATCGTAAATTTCACATATTTCATTCGTAAGTTGAATTTAAATTACACATGTATAACATATATTGTTAAAATATAAACTTATTAACTAAGCTTGTATAGATAAATTTCTAACTTCATCTTAAATTAAACACGTAAATTTCTAAACATTGTGTTAACTTCTAACATTATTCTAAAACATATTTTTAAGCATATAAGCATATTAACTAAACATACACATAAGCATATTAACTAAACATATAAACATGTGTGACATGTATTCAACAATTAATTCTACATAATAATTCAAACATACTAATTAAGCATATTAAATTATTAATTTCAATAATTAACTTACACATGTTCACTTGTAAACATATTAAATTCTGCAAATTTAAATTCTATCATATTCACTTTTAAACATTTTAAATTCTACCAATTTAAAGAAATATTCAAATAATTTTGTGTCAAGCATGTGATTTAACATATAATTAAGAATAAATATAAAAAAACAAAAATTTAGAATTCGTTACAAATTACTTTACTTCACTTCTATCTTCATTCTTCAACTTTAAGAACATCTCCTAAACCTCTAACAATAGAACCATAAATAATAATTATTAGTTCAAATATATAATTCAGATATTAATTTAATTGAAAAATATAAACATAGCTAAATAATAATCTTTACTTACTTACCCAAAAAAAACTTCCTCTTCACTTCCTTTCACTTCATACAACACTCATAATTTTTTAGAGAGAATAAGATGAATTTTAGTTTGAGAATGAGAGTTAGGCCCTGTTCGGCAAAATTAGAGGTTCACATAGCGGATAGCGGTTCAGGTAGCGGACAGCTGTTTAAGCAGCGGATAGCGTTTCTAATTTAGCTGTTTGCGGATAGCTGTTTAGATGAGCAGTTGAAATAAATGTATTCAGTAAATTTAGCTGTTGAGTTAGCTAATTAATGTAAATTGACATAAAAGGATATAGATATTTTCCAAATATAAAATTTCGTAAGGATATTTTTTGGCAAAAAAATATGAAATGCTACTTTTAAATGCCAAACGTTAATACTATTAACTTTTCAGAAACGCTGCGTAAAATACTAAATGCTATTTGAAACGCTAGTCAAAACACTATGTTACCGAACACTAAAAATTACTTGATGAGTGTGTTGACTTAGTCAAAACGCTAAACGCTACTCAAAATGCTGTTGCCGAACACATACTTAATTTGGAATGAACTTCTCGCATTTACCAATTGGTATTTATAGACATGTTTCACAAGCAAAAAAAAAAAAAAAGGAAAGAAACCTGCAAATATATCTGTCGGCTTGTCCAGCGATGAGAATTTTCCCAAGCCTAACAACCTAATACAGCAGTATAATGGCTAGCTCCAGCCCAAACATCTTTCCGTTTTTTGGCTCGGCAAAATGCAGTGCATGATTTCACTCCGCCCACGCTAAATGTCGCATTTCGCTTGCAGAAACGACAAAACAAAATTGACCGCGAGAGGCAGCTCTTTGCAAGTCTAACTCGCTTGCGATCTGTTCCGTTCCACTCGCGGGAACAAGGCCGTGTGGATTGTAGGGCCCATACCTGCCACACATTCTACTGGGCAAAAACACTCTTATTTTTGTTGAATTAAGGTAAATTAAATTTATTCTTGTTAAATTCTAAACTTATTTTTACTGAATTCAATTGAATTCAACTAAACTAAATTGTATTTATTTTAACCGTACTTAATTTTATGATTTTTACTAAATTGAATTGAACTAAACTAAATCTCTATCATTTTCCTATGTGTCTCCCTCTTACTGTCAAAACCAATGGCCACAGTAAAATTGAAGCGTTCATCTCGCTTGTGAAAGCCATGAACAGCATAACACATCACGACATGCATAGTTACAATAAAATCAGAGCTATAAAATTTACTTGTAAATTGTATTATACTAGAGACCTATGCCCTTCTTGAACAGAGAAAATTTTATGTTTTTTTTCTCGCTTTTTTCTTGCCACAGATTGCAGATGAAATTTTGGTGAGTACATGAATATCACGTCATTGTAGTTTTAATTAGGAGATTATAAAATTAAGTGTAATTTTATTTAGGAAAAAAATTTAAGAGAATAATTAAAGAATCTTTCACTGAATTTTAGCAGCACTAGTTAATTAACTCAGTTACTTCGTTGATTTGAAAAGTTTATTAATTAAATATAAAAATCCTAAATATTTTATATTATAAGTGTAAAAATGTGTTAGGGTTCACTAATGAAAAAATGAGAAATCCTATAATTTCATGGAAGCACACCAAAATGTGCTGCTAAGGCTTTAAAGTTTTCATGTTTCAAAATTTAAAACATTGGATAGGATGGGCAAATATAGTTGACAGTTACTATTTAGTTTTTAGATAAGATTTTTTTTTTAAAAAAAAAAAATTCTGACAATTGCTCAATGGTTGCCCTCCCTCTCAAATTCTTCACCCCAACCCCTGTTCTGTTGGTAACTGCAATCATGTCTCCCGCTCTCTTTCTATTCTCTTATAATTTAACTGCTGCACTCCGTTCCATTTGCTCCCACGAGTCCCATGAAATGGTTCCACATTTTCCTTCCTTCCACCCAAAAGAAAGATACAGCTTGAGCAGAGTATCCTTAGTCGCTTCAACAGCACGTGATAGTTAGATTGGCCATGCTGGTGATGCTGATATTTGAGGGAGGTTATGCTATTTCTTATAGATGACTGTAGGGATAGGTTTTGCAATTGTTGTAATCAGTCATTCAATTTGTGCCTATCTCTTATGTGTCAATCACAAATTAGAGGAGAGACAACAACCTTATATGCTTGGTGTTAGTTCATTAGACAGAGGATGAAGTCAAGTTGCAATTCGACACAATATACATGACTGCTTGGGCAGTTCGTTTCTCTGGAAGGGCATAAACATGCTGATCAAATGTCTGCACCTCCACTAACTATGATAATCTCCCACGAAAAAGACAAAAAATAAAAAATACACATATTTCATGAATGTATGTTAGTCGATGTCTACGTTATTAGCATTTAGTAGAGTATTAGGGATATTTACATATTTTACATTGTACAACAATTATATAAATACAACTTCAAGCTCCCATGATTGAGTGAGCAATTATTTTCCTAAACCACACATGGTATCTGTGCCAACTCCAAGCCTCTAGCATGTAACCCAAGCTGCTTGCTTCCTCTTCATACAAGCCCCGACTACAACAACCAATTTTGCTTCTCAGCAGCCATGAATCCATCTTCGCCTATTGCAGTCTCCGATGGGGTTCCTCGTGACTCTAATACTCCAATTTCTCAAAGCTCTACCCCAATGATCTCTGAACCTATTACTCCACCTCAGTTCTTCATACATGCAAGATCCTATCTTGCATGTGTTCTGCCAGCCACCACCACCTCCATCGCCTTACTCTTCTTTTCCCTTCTTGACGTTCTTCTCTCCAACCCTGTCCTGGCCTACTACTCAGCCTACTATTCCTGTGTCCAGCGTCTATGGTTATTCTTCTCTGGTCATGTCCCATCCCGCATCTGTTCCATATCCGTCTTTCAACTACATCGTGTGTGCCCCACTGACCCTGGTATGTCCTCCACTAGTGAATTTCCATGGAAGACCTTCCGGCGCTGCCTCTTTTGATTTGGATGATTAACGTCACTACCTACATGGCTACTACTCTTAATTTGGTCGATGATTATCTCTAATGGCGCACCTAATTTACCTCCTTTGTGATTCTTCATCAACTTGATGGCATTTTGGATGGTATGGTTCCACAGTCATTTCCTTAGGTGCTTGTTGCAGTAGGCATTTCTTGAGCTAACCCGGGGTATGCTTATTGGTTACATGTTGATCAACTTGTTCGTGCATGGTTATTTGCTACCATGTCTAAATATACCTTGAGCAATGTATGTACCATTCCACATTCTTTTTAAGTCTAGCAGCAATCTCAAGTTAACATTGCAAGTTTGGCACATGCACTTGCCTTGAAGTACATACTTACTCATGTGTCTAAAGCCACTCATCAATCCATGGATAATATCTATGTCAGATCAAGACCATTGCAGATTCTTTGGCCGCAATTCAACCCCTTGTCTCGGATCTTGAATTAATTCTGTATTCTACATCTGGTTTGCCCTTTGATTATCGTGATTTTATCTCTACTTATTCTTTGACATTGGGACCTCATTCTTTTGATGATTTATGCACAAAGTTTATTTTTCATTAACGACGAGCGAAATTCCAACAAGACCGTGAGAGCCTAGCTCATCAAGCCCTTGTGGCTAGTTTTACTATAGGTGCTTTCGATCAAGGGATGGTCAGAAGAAGACTTCCGTGCAAAAAAGTAAAGGGGTGGCCAAAATAATAACCATAATGGGTGTAACAATAGGTGGTGGTACAACAAGAAGTTGGTAAAAATTGTAACAATCCACCATCTAATCAAAATCAGAACCAACCCTCCAACACCATTGGTATTGCTTTATGTGATTATGTTGTTTGATCGTTTGATACTTATTATGCTTAAGCATTCTGTTCTTACTCTTTATTTGTAGGCACCAACTACTTAGAAGGGATCTTAAGTTCCCACCCCAATAATGTATGTCAAATATATCATGCTCCAGGTCATTCTGCTGACGGAATTTTTTTGTAGGCACCAACTACTTAGAAGGGATCTTAAGTTCCCATCCCAATAATGTATGTAGCAGGGATCAGTCATGTTAGCAACCAATGCTTCCTACATATGTTAATTGGTCCTATTTACACTGGTGAATAAATCTGGTATCCTGACTCGCCTACAGCACCCTATATGATGCCTAATGATGGTAAGCTTCTTTCTAAAAATTGTTTACTCTGGACCAGTTCATGTTAAGGCTGGGGATAGAACTTTATTACTTATGTCACTTGTTGGTCATACTGTTATGTATACTTCACATAAGCCATTGCACTTTAAGCATGTTCTTTATGTTCCCAATCTTCATATAACCTTCCTTCAATTAAAAAACTTTGCTGTGACAACCACTGTCGTGTACTTTTTGGGACTCTACTTCTGTTTGTATAAAGGAGAAAGCCACGGGTGAAGTCCTTGTCTATCCTCTTAGCCTTCCCATTGTCCATCCTATTCCAGCATATGTTGCCTTGAGTTCTTATGGAGATTAGTGGCATCGTCGCTTAGGTCATTGTGGTGCTCATCTTTTAGATGTTTTTTAAGAAATAGAAAATTCTACAGTTTACTTACTACTTTCATGATAATTGTACAACTTGTTGTTTCAACAGTTTCTTGTTGTCTCGTGGTTTTACTTGTAGCAATGTTGATCCCTCCATGTTTGTTTTATGCACTGGTGGTCTTACTTTGATTATGCTTTTTTAGGTCAGTAACACGATTTTGTCATGCAGTTCCACTAGTATGCTCACTTCTTTAATTACTCTTTTATCTAGTACTTTTGCCATGAAAGATTTGGGAGAATTACATTATTTTATTGGCATTTATGTGGATCGCCCTCCCTCTGGAATTTTTCTTCCGCAACTTAAGTATATTGATGATTTACTTCATAAATTTCACCTTCAGACTTGCAAACTAGTTAGAGCCTCTTCTATTGCTCAAACCACTCTATCCCTTACCAATGGTAAACTTCTTGCATATCCTACTGAGTATAGGAGTATGGTAGGTTCTTTAAAGTATCTTACTATGACACGACCTGACAGTGCATATGTAGCTACATAGCACCCAGGATCATGGTCCCGTGCTACTCACCTTCATGTTGTGAAGTGTATTTTTGGGTACTTACATGGCACCCTAGATCATGGTCTTTAGCTTCAACCGTCTGCAGCATCTACATCATTGCATATTTTGATGTCGACGGGCCCAGTTGCAAGGATACTTGCCACTCTACTATTATATCGTCCATTTTGGTCCCAGTCTTATCTCCTGGAGGTCTGAAAGCAACCCACTATTTCCAAGTCTTATACTGAAGCAGAGTATTGTGTCATTGGCTATACTGTTGCTGAGATAATCTAGATTTGCAAGTTGTTGTTTGATATAGATGTTACCGTGGCTGCTCAGGTTGGCTTATGTTGTGACGATGTCAGTGCTATGTATATGACTGCTAATCTAGTTTAGCATGATCGCAATAAGAACATTGTGGTTGACTACCACTTCATTCGGGAGAGCGTCGCTGCTGGTGATTTAGTTGTAAATTATATTTCTGCTAAGTTACAGATTACTGACATCTTCACCAAAGCAATGACTTCTTAGCAGTTTTTATTTTTAAAGTCCAATATGTCTATGCATCCACTGATCAGATTGAGGGGATGTATGGTGTATTAAAGATATTTATGCAATTTTTACATTATACAACTCTTATATAAATACAACCCTAGGTTTTCATGATTGGGTGTATCATTATTTTCATAAATTAACCGCATGACATTAAATTCTGTTTTGTAGATTGTTGTTTACTTTATATTATTGTAAGTTTTTTTTTTCAGTTTCAAGTATTAACAAGATTTAGTTAAACTTTTTAATTGAACATTTTTCCCCATTAATTATTTAAGAACATTTCTTACGTCTTTGTCTCTTTGTAATTTTCCCCTTTTTGCCAATGTTATTTCCCATTCTTCTTGCCTTTCATGGTTAAACGTTCTTCATGTTAGTAAATAGTTTCTAGTAGTAAATATTTCAATTTGTGATTCTAAGATACCTTATATTTTATGGAAATAATTTTTAAGGAATAATTTTTTTATTATGTATTCTCAAGTACCAATTGTTTTAGGTAAACTATTTATAGGAGGTCAATATTCTTCGAAATAGTTATTTTTAGAAGTTTTTTCTTTCAAATTCGACCCATAAAGTTTTGAACTTTCTGTTTTTGGCCCAATTGGGTTCAACGTGTAAATACTGAAACTTTTGGACTTTTTTAAAAAAATAAGTGTATGTCATCATTTGGACTTCTTATAATGATTTTACTGGTACTAATTCTCACAACTTATATCATAAATATTATATTTTCTGTTATTAGTGGCGCATCATGTTTAGTAAAATAATTAAAGTTTAATTAGAGAGTTTCGACCATCACCTGAACTTAATTGGCATTGGACCCTAGCGTTCTTCTAGCTTCCAATTTACAGAAATCGTTTATCTCAACCGCGTATTCCTTAGATTAGGTGCAGCACAGATCTCACTACTAAAAAAGTTCAAATTAACAATGGAATTCAGCGACGGAAAAAATTAACGATAGATTTGGCGACGGATATGGCGACTGAAAAACAGCACTACTAAAAAAGTCAGATTGTGCGACAGATATGGTGACGGAAAACTCAATCCGTCACCATAATTTAAAATTTTTTTTTTGAAGAAAATGGGCGACGGAAATTCCATCGCCCAAAAAAAAATTTCGAAATTTTTTTCAAAAAGTGGGCTGGTGACGGAATTTCCGTCGCCTGTCCGCCACCAACCCACTTAAATAACACCAGAAGTTCTTTTCTAGTTTCATCTGCTGCTGCTACATTTTGAAGAGAGAGACAGATCGAGTGGCGAACCGGAGCTCGTGCGATCACCGCCTAGTCTAGCCACCGCCGGCCGTCCCCCGCCGTCGTCGCCATCTATCGCCGCCCCCCACCGCCAGCCGCCGCCTGCCGCCTCTTCACCATCGGTTTTTTGGAGTAATTGGAGGTATTTTTCTCAACTAAACTACTTGTAATTTCTACAAATTTTTGTATTACATTGTTAAAATTTCATAGTTAGTTCATATTTATGTTGAAATGTGGTGTTTGTGTAAGGTTATTACTTTAATTTGCTTCAAGATTGGGATAAATGCGATTTAGGGTTTATGTTTGGTAGTTTGAAGTTAAAGTTTAATAGATTGGTGGAATGAAATGGTTTAATAGATAATGTTATTGAAATGTACTATTTGTGTGAGGTTATTGCTCTAATTCGTTACAAGAATTTGGTAAATGCGATTTAGGGTTGAGGTTTGGTAGTTTGAAGTTGAAATTTCATATGTTGGTGGAATGAAATGTTTTAATTGATAATGTTGTTAAAATGTGGTATTTGTGTGAAGATATTGATCTAGTTTGGTGGATTGAGATGCTTTAGTTTATATTTTGTTGATATGTGATGTTCGTATGAAGTTGTAGCTCACATTTGTTTCAAGATTTTGCCCAATGTAATGTACACTTAGATTTGATAATTTTAAGTTGAAATTTGATATGTTGATAGAATAAAGTGGTCAACTATGTATGAATTATTAGTTTTGTGATATTCGTGAGAATGTAAGTATATTTGTCGAAATTTATAAGTTTTTTTTTTGGGTGCATGGGGAAATTTTAAAGTAAACATATATAATATATAATTGCATAATTTATGTAATTATTATAATTTTGATTAAAATTAATTCTTATCAAATACCTTATGTGGTTATTGTTATTTGAGCAGAATATGAATGATCCTCCGTATCGTAGGTGGATGTATAATAGATTACTGCCTGATCGTAGTGGTTATACACAAAAATTTCTAGATAGAGTAAACCAATTCGATCAATTTGTACGTAGACAGACAGAGTTTCTGAAGGGGGGAAAGTATAGATGTCCTCGTGCGAAACGCAAAAATAGGGTATACTTGACACCTAATGAGGTCAAGATGCACCTTATGTATAAGGGTTTGTGCAAGGGTATTCGTTTTGGATAAGTCATGGGGAAATAGAACCTCAGCAATATGATTCTGGGTATTCAAATAGTGAAATTCCTGAAGTTGGAGGTTCAAATCATATTAATAATGACTACTCTGAATCCTACGCAGATCGGATGGAGGACATGGTTGATGATGCTATAATAACAAATCAAAATATAAGGGAAGAGGGGTCAAGCACTCACCGAGAACCATTTTATAATATGGTTCAAGCTGCTCAACAACCCTTATATGATGGTTGTTCCACCCACAGTGAGCTATCTGCGGCGGTGAGACTGTTGAGTATTAAATCTGATTATAATATGCCTCAAAATTGTTTTAATGAAATTGTTCAATTAATAAAAGAGATGTGCCCTCCTAACAACCGCGCGCCAAACAACTATGGGCAAACGAAGAAGGTTGTTAAAGATCTCGGCAAGGATGTGGTCCAAATTGATTGTTGCCGGAAAGGTTGTATGCTATTTTATAAGGAGGACGCAAATCTGGATGCGCGCAAGTTTTGTGGGCATTCAAGATGGAAGAGGCAAAGGTCACAACAAAGGAATCAGAATCCATTGCCATACTCAAGGATGCATTACTTGCCGTTAAAACCTCGACTGCAGAGGTTGTATGCATCGAGAAGTAGTGTAGAGCATATGAGATGGCATTATGAACATCGACGTGAGGACGGTATTTTATGTCATCCATCAGATTGGGCAGCATGGAAACATTTCGATACCAAGTACCCTTAATTTGCTGCAGAGCCTCGAAATGTAAGGCTTGACTTATACGCTGATGGATTTAATCTTTACACATTGTCTTCAAGATCATACTTCATTTGGCCGGTGGTCGTTACACCTTATAACCTCCTCCCTGAAATGTGTATAACCACACAGTTTATATTCTTGACTTGTGTAATTCTCGGGCCCAAAAATCCCAAGAACAAGATAGATGTATATTTACAACATCTTGTCGATGAGTTGAAAGAGTTGTGGGATATTGGAGTTGAGACTTATGACATTTCCACAGGGCATACATTTCAGATTAAGGCTGCACTTATGTGGACTATTAATGATTTTTCCGCATATGGAATATTATCTGGGTGGAGTACTAATGGCCAATTGGCATATCCTATATGTATGAAACAGCAAAAGACTTTGAGATTGAGAAATAAAGGTAAATTCTTATGGTTTGACTATCATTGGTGTTTTTTGCTAAGGAAGCATGCATTCAGAAGAAATAGAACAACATTTAGGAAAGGCAGAACTGTTACAGGGGGTCCTCCTCGCTGATTATTTGGGGAAGAACTTTATGCCAAGGTGAAAGATTACCCAATGGTAACTACAAATAGTGACTTTGTCATACCAGGATTTAAAGAAAATGAGCACAACTGGACGAAAAAGAGCATATTCTGGGAGTTGTCTTATTGGCAACACCAACTGCTTCACCATAATTTGGATGTGATGCACATTGAAAAGAACTTCTTCGAGAACATTATCAACACTGTTATGGATGTTCATGGGAAAACAAAGGACAATGTCAAATCAAAAATAGATGTTGCAGAAATATATGATAGACCAAAATTACATTTACATTCAGGCCTAAGTGGTAAGCCGGTTAAACCAAAAGCAAAGTTCGTACTTTCTATGGGTAAATGAAGAGAGTTATGTGAATGGGTGAAGGAGCTTCAAATGCCTGATGGATATTGCTCTAATTTGAGGAATATCGTGGACCCTAATGAGGCTAAGTTCAACAATATGAAAATTCATGATTATCATGTGTTCATGGAGACTCTTCTACCAATTGTATTTGGTGCGCTCCCAGATGATGTGTTCAAAACCTCTTATTGAGATAAGGCAGTTCTTCAAGAACTTATGCTCAATAACATTACAGAAGAATATGTTTGAGTAACTGCATCGTAACATTGTCATCACTCTGTGTAAGTTGGAGACCATTTTTCCTCCTGGCTTTTTCAATTTAATGGAACACCTGCCAGTGCATTTGGCAGAAGAGGCTCAACTAGGTGGTCCAGTAAAATACCGATGGATGTATCCATTTGAGAGGTAAAGTATACTATAATCGATGAAACCTTATCTCAATTCTTATATGTGGAATCACTTAGAAGTGAATGCAATTGTGAATTTGATAGGTTCTTTGGCCGATTGAAGAAAAAGATAAAGCAACAAGCGTGTCCTGAACATTCAATCACAGAAGCATACCTAGAAGCAGAGAGGACATTCTTCGCCTCCTATTACTTCGACTCTAATGTGCCCTCCATGCGCACTAGGTGCAAGAGAAATGAGGATGACGATGAACATATTAATCATTTTCCATCTCTGTCCGTGTTTGCACCGCAAGGGACCGCTATTGGTAGGGAAAGATCAAGGTATCTCACAGACGCCGAATATATTGCTGCCCATCTTCGCGTGCTGTTAACTTGTGTTGAAGTTAAACTTTATATAGGGTGAGTGATATTTTCACTTCCAATTGAGTTTATCATTCAGAGCACAAGTATATTAATAGGCTTCATAAAATGTGATAGAATTTTCACAGAACAAGTCAGAACTACACGTCCTAATGTTAGTGATGCAGATGTCGACACCATCATCGAAACTCATTTCGCAGATTGATTTAGTCAGAATGTAAGTAATATAACCCATTTATTCATAATTTTAACATAACAGTTAATTAGGTGCATTGTATGAATTAAAACCACATGTTATGTCACCTTAGGTGCATTATATTCAACTATTCGAGACCGACAAATATTGCTACTTGAGCCAATTGGCTGTGAAGCCAAATCGGTATGTGTTGACATGGACAGCATATAGAGTAAATGGATTCAAATTCCACGCAGAAGCTCGAAGCGTCGGGAAGAGAACATATAATTGTGGTGTTGGTGTTCGTAGCACTAGGGAAGGCAATATTGAGAATAATTACTATGGAGTACTGAAGGATATTGTCCAAATTGAGCATGTAAATGAACCACTTAAACGATGTGTGCTCTTCAGTTATAAGTGGTTCGATCCCACATTGAATCATGAGACACGATCTCATAAACTAAGCAACCTTATTGAGATCCACCGTACAAGGAGGTATCGAAAGTATGACCCATTTTTCTTCCCAAACACTGCTTCACAAGTATACTTCATGCCACATGCAGATCGCTCAAGGGATAGGGCCAATTGGCTTGTTGTCATACCAACCAAACCAAGAGCGAGAGTGGATCAACAGTACACTCTACCTACGTACCAACAAATGGGCATGACGACTATCGTTGAACCTGTAAATGACGCCATTCCTGCATCATTAGTGGATGAAATGCACCACTAGAAGAGGTTAATGATGAAATAGGGTTTTCATCCATTCAGGGTAATGACGAGATAGATGAGGTAGAGAATGATAAGGGTGATGAAGAGCAGAAGTGGGATGACGGTAATGAAACAGATGAAGCTGAAGAAAATTTACATTTGTATGATGATGATGACGATGACGATGAAGATGACATTGATGATGATGAGGATGCAGATAATTGAGTGCTTATGAATTCTTATGTATTTGAGTACTTTGTATGTCAAACAATTGGTTTTGACTTTACTTATATTGTATGAATGAGCTTTGCAAAATATGTGTTACCTACGTACCTATTATGATGTATGAGTAAACGGTTTATATGTATAATCATTATATGTTTGTACTTGGCTTTGTTGTCACCTATGTCAGGTATGGATTCTAGTTCTCGTTGAGGTAAGTCCTCCCCTTGAGGTAGAGGACGAGGGCATAGGAGCTCTGCCGTAGATCCGACCGCAATGGACATTGATCCATCTTCCCCCCAGGTTCCTCATATACCAGTTCAGCCAGGAGCCATAATGGCTGCTTACATACCAGGTATTTCAGGACCAATGTCTCTCCCATTTGGGGCTTTCTATTATCAGACCTCATACATTTCCAACCAAAGCACCATGTATGGTCAATTTGCCTACAACATTCCTCCAAACCCCCATCTAGTTCACACTGTGCAGCCTACTCCCCAATCCGCTCACCCTAATACAAACCAGTCCCAAGACAATACTACAAGTGGTGAAAGTGAAGTACAATCCAATCATAAAAGCACTCGAGCTAAGACTTGGATTGAGTCAGATGGTAACGGATAAGTTTTCATTTGTTATGTCTTATGAAGTACTACATGAATTTTATATAACAAGTAATCAATTTGATGTGTTATGTTCAATTAGGTTTCTCCCCAATGATGGTGTTGTTACTAGGATTTCACTCATATTTCAAAGCAAATTTGATGGAGTTTGGCCTCGTTGGAGTAAAGTGCCCAAACCAGTACGAGATTTGTGGTTTGGAGAGTTCAAGGTAACTACAGTGACTACGTATTAACAGTTTATGTGAACGTGATAAATTACTATTGTATAAGTTGATGTGTTTTTTGTTGTCATAATTGTAAAAGTGGTTTACTTGGGATCTGGTCTATGAGGATCGTACAAAAAGGAATTTTGAAAATCGAGGCAATGCATGCTTGAGAGACTTCTTTGGCAAAGCAAGGAAGCATAACAAGAAGCCTGTTTGGCTTAGTGATGCTCAATAGGATGGACTCCAACAGCACTGGACGAATGAACATTATAAAAAATTGTATGAAACAGCCTAGAAGAACTGACTGGGAACTCTAGAAAGTGGTGGCCCAACTCTCCACACCTATGGCTCGATCTCTATGCATGAGCATAGGCGGCGTCTGGTAAATGAATTAATATTTTCTATGTACTTCTTTAAGTTCAATACTGTATTTTGTGTTGTGCTTCACATCATTCTTTCTAGCACGTACACAGAGGGAACAACTTGGGACGGAGCCCAACATTGTTGAATTATTCAGTCACACTCACAAACTCCATAGTAAAGAAGATGCCCCTTGGGTTGACAAGAAATCACAACAAACATACTTTATTTTCAGTAATTGTAGTATACATTATTTTGTGTGCATGTTGCGGTATTATAGGAATCCTTTGAATGTGATTTTCAAAATGTTATCAACTCTCAAGGGATTGGGGATGACACTTCTTACGATCGAAACCCTCCATTTTCAAACCCAAATGAGTTGTGGGTGAAGACGTTCAAGAACAAGAAGGGTTGTATTTATGGCATTGGTGACGAGGCGGTCAACATTAGGGAATCCGGTTACTTCAATCCTACTCAAAGATCCGATACAGTTTTCATATTAAAGTTTCAATGAATATGATTATGCATTGAATTTATTTAATTGCAATACCAATGCGTTCTTCACTGAAATGCCTATCAGCAGGTATCGGTTTGATGCCATCGCAACAAGAGCTCAATGACTTAAGGGGTTTAGCAACCAACTTGGGGGGTGAGCTAACTTCACAAGCTGAAAGCTACCGGTTGCTTATAGAGAAATGTAAGCAACTAGAGAAATCCAACAAATTGCTCACTCAAAGGAACCAACAACTGAGCCAACATATGATGAGCATCGATCAGCACCTCCAAGCTTTCTTTCAAATGAAACAGGCGTCTGGCTCGGGATCTCAGCCACCATTTACTCATCACTCACAACATAATGAGGAAGAGGGTGAGGAAGAGGAAGAGGAAGAGGAAGAGGATGATCTTCACCTTGGTGATTGAGTTGGTTGCAGTTTTCCTTCAATTGGTGGCTCTTCTGCTTGGTTCTTTATAAAGTATATCTCTTGCTGCTTACTTCCCATCCCCTTTGCGCTTATTTCACCCCCCTCCCCTTGGTGCTTATTTAATTTTCCTCCCATTTAGCACTTGCTTCTCCCTCTTCTGTAAACATATAACTTCATTCTCAATTACTGGCAACTTCTAGTTTGTTTGGATTTGTGGTTTGTGATATATAAAGACTTTGTTTAGAACTTGTGGTTTGTGAATTGAAAACCCTTGGTTGGAAGTGTTGCGTTGGATGTGATATTTCACTTTTGTGTGGCTTGAAATTGTTGAGAACGCTTCGAACGGAATCATATTCGAAGTCATTGGATGTTGATTGAGTGCAAAGATCTTGTAAATTTCTTGCAGGGGTTGAAATGTATGTACTAAGGGGTACGATCAAAAACAAGCATTTTTATTTAGAAAAATGAGAAACTTAGCGACGGAATGGCGACGGAATAACAAAAATTTATTTTTTGGGGGGGGGACAAGGTGGTGACGGAATGCATAATCCGTTGCCATCAGCGACGGAATTTCCGTCGCTTATCCCGTCGCCACCCCTGCCCCGCTAATTTCCCCGCTAAAAAAAAGTATGTCGTAATTTCTGTCACTGAATTCGTCGCCAGGTACTCAGCGACGAGCGAAAATATGACAGCCGTATTCCGTCGCCAATTCCGTCGTTGATAAACCTTATTCCGTCGCTGATAAACCTTATTTCGTCGCTGATTTCGTTTTTATTTGGTCTTTTTCTTGTAGTGTCTGTTTCGTTTTCTACCTCAGACCGTGATCACTAATCAAATTTTTTATATTTTTAAGGATAGTGAGACTTTAATTAAGAAATCATAATATTTAAGACATAAGATTTGATTGAATAACGTTTCCTACTGAAAAACTTCTTTTATTGAAAGCTTGAAAGTAGAAATATTACAATGAAAAGATTGAAGAGGGACTTTAACTACTAAGATCATCAGAGATGCTTGCTCATAGAGAAAAGGAGATATCTGACTTCTCTTTTGCTCAAATATGCTCAAATAACTGTGTCCTTTCTCACAATCACCCTCTCCTTTTATAGAAGATATGGACTACATAGGATGCCCTAATGGCTATCGCACACATTGATATTTTCACATACCTACAACTATCCTCACATGGCTACGCTAGACATCATTATTTTATTGACACTTGATAAAATAGTACAATTATGTAGCAACAATTTTCTAGAGCCTTTTAATACTGACAAAACTAGTCATCCATATTGAGATTTTACATGTCTTCATCTCCAATAATGTCTTCCAGTCTATTATTATCCAGGTAACCATCAAAATTTTCATCAAGTTAAAGATGCTCTAGATCCCACCTTTCGAATAATTCATGAAGATATCTTTTTTCTTTTTCTCATAAGAATTTTTTAACTCCAACAACAAAGAGATAATCAAAGACATCTTCTGAAGTAACTCTTTTTGCTTTCACATATTTGCTGTATTCATTACGATAGATGAAAGCAGTGTTCCTACAATGTTTTAGTGTTTTTCCTTGTTCAATTAATACCCACATTTGATGATAAATGTTGTAAAAATCGATGGCTCTTGCTAAAATATGATCAAGTAATTCTTGTCATTCTGAAAACCATTCTTCTTGTTGATCATTGGGATCTTCTAAATCAACTAATTGAAGAAGATAAGGGGATGTCTTGGCTTTTCCATTTTCATACT
>JAKOGI010000026.1:2024816-2028821 GCA_029747015.1 Carnegiea gigantea
TTATTCACGGGATTTGGTGTAATTTCAGCCATAAAATTCATCTATTAAATCTAAGCTCTTCTCCAAATAAAACATGTCTTTATTGTTATTATTATTTTAAAAAATGCCCATAATTTCAATTATATATGTGATAAAGGACATATGATAATTCTATTATCTAAGAGGTAGTCATCTATTAAATATAAGCCATCGATTCTATATCTTTAAACAAACATGCTTGCTCCAAATAAAATATCTCTTTATTATTAATTTTTAAAACATACCTATTATTTTAATTATATAATTGACAAACAATATATAATAATCTTATCAATCATCTGTTGGGGCGAACAATCCCGCATGATTCATTTTATTTTTTATTTGACTTTATTTATTTTAGGTTTTTAGTAATATGTCAATTATTTTTTCCTGATAACTAATTGGTCAATTTTTATTGTTACTAATTTTGAATTTAGAAAAAAGAAATCTCAAAGAGTTGAACAAGACAACTGCGCCGAGATTTTAGGGATTCTTATTTCTAATAGGATTCTACTTAATTTCCCGTTTGGTTTTTGAATAATTTCATCACTAGATATATTTTTTCTTTTTGGATAAATTATTGCCTATTAAAATTAGTCATCCTATTGTTGATGTATTCCAAGCAAGATGAAGATTGAGGTCCTGTAGGTAGATTTTCCTAATGGATGACACTGTTGCCAGGGAGCAAGGAGTCCCACTTCAGAAAGGATTTGAATTCTTAATCACTTAGGGCTATGTGCATGGGAAGAGGTCGTTCGTGAAAAGATATCAGTTCTTTGCGGAAAAGTTTCCTATCAAAAAGAAATATACATCTAGAATGATTACAAATTAAAAAAAAATCTTGCAATTTTATTGCACCTATGCCATGTCCATGTCCCCTACAGAGGCATAATAATTGCATCTATAAATTTGACTGCTCTCACCACGATGCACCTTTTTGCTCTACTTTTCTAGCATATCAAGATACACAATGGCCTCCATTAGCCCTCTTCTATTGGAAATTTACAGTCATAAAACAAGGTAAGATCTTGTAAGATAAATTAGTCTTCCAATCTATCAAATACATGATCTTAATATTGATAAATCAATAACTGTGCATGTGTACTCTCCCCATTTTGGCATTAATTTTTGCTAGATTTGTACGTACAATAGAGATTCAAGGTTTAAGCTCTGTAATCTCATGAATAATTACACAACTTTATCTCTCACTCTGTTGGCCTCCTAGTGGAATTCCATTGGGCAGTTTTTTCTCAAACTTCGGATTTCCTGCTTCTATCTTGTATCACATAGGTGAATCGTGAAAATCAAATATCTTTGGTAGATTTTCCAATCTATCAAATGTGCAATCCAAGCATTGATAAGTTGTTGACTTCGTGTATACTTTAGGTGTTTAAAATATGTTCAATTCCCCAATCATATGCACGTGAGGGATTCAGGGTTTACTATTTCAATCTCAGGCAAAAATAATTATACAACTCCATGTCTCACTATGTTGGCCTCCTCAATCGGTAAGCAATACAATCTCCTAATACACGGAGCCACCCCCCTCCCAAAAAAAAAAATCTCACTATAATCATCTAAAAATTAACCATTTTTCCCAATCTCAAAATTTTTAAATCTCAGATTCCAACACTTAGGTGGAGAACTTCAAGGTTTCTTGATAGGTTAGCAATGATTGTCCTTTTAGTTCTATTGATCCCAATTTCATAATTGATTGAAGCAAGCAGGGGGAGAGGAGGCGAAGGGTGCATGATTGCCATTTTCATTCTATTGACTCCCATTTTCAAAGTGTTTGGGACCTGAATATCTAGATAGGACATTCAAACACTTCCCAAATATTTTAAAAGAAAATCACGAACCCATAGTTACCATATATTACAGCTTTGGTACATCATTCTCCGAGCATTGACAACAATGTACAACATTAATCATTTTACACATACAAGGGATCGCTTTACAAGTATACTCCCAAATATATCTTTGTGACACTTTACATGCCAAAATTTTGTATCTAAATATAAACTCAAAGTTTAAAAAAAAAAAAATGCCAACATGAACCAAAACGACAAATCATTTATTGTGAACCAAAATATGAACAAATAAATTAAAATAGATCTACATCCAAATTTAAGAAAAGAATTGCATCCCACCTCAATCAAATCCCACTCCCCCAAATGCCTAATAAATCCTCATCAGGTTGAGTATGCTGTATAACAGTAAAATTATTTTTATTTTAAATTTTTTTCAAACAAATGGCCTTTTAGCTACATGTACTATACCTCTTTCATCCTTCCCTTTTTTCTAACCTTCTCGGCCATGGCCATGGTTATGGAGGCATTTCAATTTTTTTACTCACTTAATTTATTCAAGTGATAAACCCACTAATTTGTAGCTTATATTCCGTTTCTGTTGTACCCAAAGCCAAAAGATGCAAAGCCTTGACCAGGTATTAGTCAAAATCAGTGCTTGAGAGATGGCACATTCTTCTCAAGATCCAAGTCTAATTAAGCTACAAGTTTAGTACTTTCTTTAAAAATAAATGTCATATTCTCTAGCATGACCTATGGTGTTGAAATGAAACCCTAGAATCAAGCAGACCAGAACTTATCATGCTAAACTTATACTTGCTAGGTCAGCCATCTCAATTTGCTTCTCTAGATACAACCTCTACAAATAGAAAAACACAATAAAATGAATAACACCTCCACAATTCAGAAGTTGGATATTGTACACAACCTAATCCAAAAACTTAGCAAAGAAATTATTGGAGTATGAAAGTGGGTGTTATCCCACATTGATCAAATTAATGTGTTTAACCATGTATATAAACTTGTGAGTTACTTCAACCATTACCAATTGGTTTTGGGTTGGAACTTCATTTGAACTTATATGTGTGATTTTTTGTTTATGAACCAAATTGATATAAAAAAATTAACAGGGCATCAGAACAGGTGTTTAATCTTGATGTGCCACCATCCCCATTTGATGAAAATTGTGTGCACGTATTGGGCCTTGTTAGAGCCCACATGTTAGGGTGCACATTGGAGTATGAAAGTGGATGTTCGTCCCATATTGATCAAATTAAAGAGTTTGAGCATTTATATAAACTTATGAGTTACTCCACTCATTATCAATTAGTTTTGAGGTGTAACCTCATTTGAGCCTATATACATGACTCTTTGTTGATGGTTCAAATTGATATAAAAAATTTAACAAGAAGTCTTATGTAAAACTAAAGTTGTACGAGGACTCAAACATTTTATCAAACAGTTAATGTGTTCACGAACACATCCCTCTCATTTGAAACCTTGAATGCCATATTTCCTTGACATAGACAATCAAATTGCTTCTTCAATCAAAGACTTACCATGGATCACTAGAATTCTAACCAGTCAAAATGAATACATTAATACCCTACAATGGTTATCGAATCGAAAAGTTCATTCTGATAGCCAAATTCCGGAATTAGCTCATAAACATCGTTCAACCAGAGTGCAAATTAACGTTTCAGAAACATTTACCAATTGAATTGCTACCATCATATCAAGCTAATCTGCAATATAAAGAAGAAGAAATTGAGATCATTTTGTATGAAATACACATTTTAACAAAACTAAGACGAAATACAAAGGAGGTAAAAAGAACATATGCCTCAGACAATAAAAACGTTGAGAAATTATGGGATCCAATCAATACAAAGTGATAGATGCAGGCAGCGAGATGCAGACCTCCACATCACAAGAGGAAAATGCTATTCTCAGTTAGGGGCTAGGGTTACCATGTATGCTATAATATGCATGAAATGAGTGGCAATACTATTTTAAATCAATCTTCCAATAATTTTAACAGTATTTCTACCCTCCAATTACCTGATTTGTTTTAGTTTACTGGGAAAATTTTCATGAACTATTTAATTTGTATTAACTATCCCCCATTGTGGCTGTATACATATATATATATATATATATATATATATATATATATATA
>JAKOGI010000027.1:0-5000 GCA_029747015.1 Carnegiea gigantea
ACATGCATTTATATCTGTGTGTGTGTGTGTGTGTGTGTGTGTGTGTGTGTATATATATATATATAATACATAGGGAAGGGATCATGTGTGAACCCTCCTTCATGTGTGCACCCTCCATTAAGTGTGAACTTTTAATCTCAGCCCTTCAATTTCGGTTGGACGGCTTAGATTAAAACGGAGTTTTTTTTTTTTTTTTGGGTTGAAGAACCCCCACTGAACCCGAGTCCCTCACTTCCCCATACCATTTTCCCTCTCCTCTGCTTCATCTCCAAACTCCCGACCCCTGCTCTCATCTCCCTCTCATCTCTGATTGTCTCTCTCATCTCGCCGGCCAGAGCACCGTCGCCGCCGTCCGATACCGCCGACCTCTCCCCCAGAACCTCTCCCTCTCTCGATGCTCTTAGTCAGCTCGCCGGCAGGCCTGCGCGACGCCCAGAACCAGCGGCAGCACCGACCAGCGTGGATGGCATAATCGTCGGGAAGAGGACACGCAGTCGCCGGAAACCTGAGCCGTTCACCTTCGACGGACAGCCGCTCGCCGGAAATTGCAGGTGACGGTTTCGAATTTTTTGGCAAATGAAATCTAGTTTGTGGGTTCTTCAAGTTTAGCTTGATTTTGCTGAGTTTTATTGTGGGCAGTGAGATTTCTGTGGGCAAATGAATTAGGAGCTTTGTTAGGATTGATGTGAAATTTCACTCTTGATACTTGCTCTAATTCATTGCAAAATCAGTGGGCTAGGCCAATTATTCCTTTATTAGAATTTGTGTTGATGGATTCAATATCATTCTTTTGATGGAATGTTCCATTTGCTCTATGGCATTTTAAGGTCGAGACTTGCTTCTCTGTGTCATAATTGTTGTAGCGGAGAAGATGTGCTCCATAGGCACTAGGCATTCACTCTAGTAGTTGGAAAACTAGTACTAAATCACCGGAGAAAAATTTCAATGTTTGATAAGCCTATCTTGAAAATACAAGCAGTACTTGTTTTAAGCATATTCACTTATTTGAGGTTTGTTTGGGGTTTTCTCTGGTGATAACTTGTATATTTATTTGATATTTTCTTTGGTGATAATGGGTTGTTTGTTCAAGGAAAGTTGTATGTGTAATCTAAGTTGGTGATATTCATTAATTCTTAATGTCATTATTGTTGTAGGCGATAATGGTTCAACCTATGAAGAATGCAAAAGTCCTACACATTTTATCAAAGAGTGGCTACTTTTTTGCGAAGAGGAGTTGAAACCAACACAAGGATTACAGTTTGCCAACTTGGAAAAATGTGAGAAATTCTACAAATCTTATGCTCATCATGTAGGGTTTAGTGTTCGTAAATCATCTTTCAAGAACAGTAAAGAAGGTGTACAAAAGTATAGGTATTTTGTTTGCTCCAAACAAGGTTTCAAACGAACCCAAACCAATGTGAACTCCAATCGTAAAACAAAGTTGACTAGAGAGGGTTGCAATGCAATGGTTGGTTTTAGGAGGACCAAAGATGGAAAATATGAACTTTTCAAATTTCATGAAGGGCATACACATGTACTTAGCACTCCTAGGAAGCGTCATATGCTCAATTCTAATAGGGGTGTGAATTGTGTGCATCAAACTTTGTTTAAGTCACTTACTCATGCTAATATCGGTCCTTCTAAGGCCCATCGCATTATCAAGGAGCAAATGGGTGGTTTCCAAAATGTTGGATGTAGTAAGCCAGATTTGAAAAACTTTCAAAGGGAGTTGAAGGCATTTATCAAGGACTCTGATGCACAAATGTTTATTGAGAATTTTAAGAGGAAAAAAGAGGTTAATCCATCTTTTTATTTTGCATATGAGTTAGAAAGTGATGGTACACTGAAACATGTGTTTTGGGCCGATGATCTTTCTAGATTGAACTATGCAATCTATGGTGATGTTGTCTCTTTTGATGCAACGTATGATACTAATAGATATAAAATGATATTTGCTCCATTCACTGGGTTAGATAATCATAGATTGTGTGTTACATTTGGTGCTGCATTTTTGGGTGATGAAAAAGCAGAATCATTGATATGGTTATTTGATAAGTTCTTAGATGCGATGGGGGGTCAGATGCCTATATGTTTTATTACTGATCAAGATCCTGCAATAAAAGTAGCGATAGAAGCAAAATTTCACTCAACGACTCATAGGTATTACATTTGGCATATCATGAGAAAACTTACGGAGAAGGTTGGTTGCTCTCTGAATAGTAACACTGACTTCCTCGCTCGATTCAAATCATGTGTTTATAACTCAGAGACTCCAACTAAATTTGAACAAGTTTGGAAATCCGTTATGCAAGATTTTGGGTTGGAAAAGAATGAATGGTTATCGAAATTGTTTGATATTCGGAATATGTGGATACCTGCCTATTTCAAGGATTTATTTTCAGGAGAAATTTTGAGGACAACATCAAGATCCGAAAGTGAGAATCACTTCCTTAGCAATTTTACAAATCCTCATTTGAGTTTAGTTGAATTTTGGATGCGATTTGAGAGTGCAGTGGAGTTGCGGAGGCATGGTCAATTGCAGTCCGACAATGAAACGTCTCTTCAAAGCCTCAGTTAAAGACACCGAAAGATTTGGAGAGACAAGTAAGTGAAATCTATACTCATGCTAATTTCTATAAATTTCAAGGTGAGTTTTGGATTGCTTGCATGGACTGTGAAGTTAACGAGAAGAAAGTCATAGAAGAGGGGCATGTCGTAAGTATTGTGGATAATAGCCAAAACAGGGGTGTGAAAAGGCAAGTTGTGTATAATGCATCTAACCATGTGGTACATTGCTCATGTAAGACGTTTGAATGTGAAGGTATCCCATGTCGCCACATATTGTGCGTTTTGAAGGGAAAGGGTTTGAGTGAATTGCCAAGCTTTTACATTTTACATAGGTGGACCAAAATGGCATCAAGTAAGCCGATCTTTAATGTGAATAGTACTCTTTCAGAAGGGCGTTCTCAAATGATGCACAAGGACAAGTTGATTTCAAATAATTTGGTAGAGTTTTTGGAATGTATGCGACTTGCGGGAAGTGATCCGGACAAACTCACTCTTCTTGGGAGAAGAATTCAAAATATTGTTAAAGAATTGAAGGAGTTGGATGGTGGTACAAGCGACAGCAAAATAAGTGAGTTCGAATCATTCATTGGATCAAGTGTTCCTGAGCGAATTGATATTCTCCCTCCAAAACAATGTCATACCAAAGGGAGCGGTAAACGTCTTAAAGGAGGGAAAGAGAAATCAATGGAACAACAACAAAAAAGACCAAGACTTTGTAAAGCTTGTGGACAACAAAGTTACCATGACAGTCGTAATTGTCCTGCAAAGCTTTCTTCTTAATTTACGGTAAAAATCATCACTCCTTTTTCTTACATACTAAATGTTATTTTTTTTTAAAGTTTGAAATACTAATTCGAGATAATATGTGTTTCAGGTTTGTGAGTTTGGTTGAGGAGGAGCAGTCAAAGTTGCATAATCTTGATATCTAGAAGGTGCGTACGGTGGCTTCGAAGAGGGAGAACTTCCAAGGTTGCATAATTGGAGAGCTTCGTCAAGTTGTAGTATGAGTTTTGGCAATGTACACATTCGAATTTTTGAATGTTTTATTTTATGAATGCTTGGTGTCGTTTGTGCCCATTGAAGGGATCTTACGTGTTTAATGAAGTCACGTTATGTATTCTTAGTTTGAAATGTTTACAAACAGGTATTTTAAGTTCATGTAATTGGTTAAAGTTAGTTACGTTTTGGGATGTAAACCCCAATATTTCGGTCGTGTAAACCGTTGAGTTGTATCTCCCATTTCTTCTTTATTCATTAATTAATCTAGTTGGTGTACTCCGAGCGGGTGGCTCGTTGAGTTGTGAACTCTGGCGTGTGGCCGTTGAGCTGCTTTTAAATGTTTTACGCTTTCGTGTAATTGCAGGGATTTATTGTAAGGCTTATAGCCTAGAAACGGTCAGTTTTTAGGGGAAATTTTGTCCATTTCGTCCCAAAATTTAGGTAACTACGTCTTTGACCATAGAAATATGTACTTTGCATTTTATGAATATTTTTGAAGTTTGTACGCCCTACTTTTGAAGTTTGTGGTAATAGCTTGTTAAAAAACTATTCCTATGACAGACGATGGCAAAATACGAGAGTCATGGAGGAAGATACAGAGAAAGAGAGAAACATGGGGATGGAACCTGGCTGGGATATGTCCAGAGTTTTGGGGGGGGGGAGCATTTGTGTTGGTAACTGGCAACAACAAGTGACCATTAATTAAACTAACATCTGCGATCTCATTGGCCAAAATGAACAGTCTGGAGAAGAATTAATTATGATAATGGGAAAAAAAAATTCAATTACAAAAGAATCTTCCAATATTAAAAGTAAGACCTCAGATTTCAACACAATAACTTGTTGACACGTTCATAAAAGCAGCCTATGTGGGATTCGAACTCACATCACTGTGCATCGCACGTTGCTCTACCTTTGAGCTGATAGGCGGAAAATATGTGAGCAGGACCTTACATACAATATTGAACCTGTGGGTTCTTCAAATCAGTTAAATTGCCCCATTCTCATCCCACATCAAGTTCTTTCTGGCAGCCTCATGTTTATACCAATAAATGCTTGAATTAGAGCTTCAGGTAAACAAAAGGGAAGCTCAACTTGAATTAGAAAAAAGTTCCAACTCCCATACAATGGCCAACCCTTCATCCAATGCCAATGGTGGTAAAAACACAGAATACATACTTTTTGTATGTACAAATTTACATGTGCTTTAACAGATTTACAATTTGATCAATAAATGCAAGAATGTCAAAACCAACAGAGCCTCCAATGTACAAGAATACACTCAGAGACTCGGCCTACCATTCCCAGCATATCAAACAGCCAATGAAAACACATCCCACAAGCTCTGAAATTCAGGTCCACGGTCTTTGTTCATGGGGCAGAGTATACATCTAGGCAGACATTTCGACGACTCAAAGACTTTTTATGATTTT
>JAKOGI010000027.1:10000-75000 GCA_029747015.1 Carnegiea gigantea
AAAAAGCCATCACAAAAATCAGTAACTCTGCTGACCGCTCTTTCCAATACTCAACGAGCATTGGAATTTCGTCTTGAAGAAGAAGTCAAATCCCTCCTTCAAGCTAATTTTGATGATAATCTGTTAAAATATTGGGACAAAGATAAGTCATATGCTGACATACAGCTTAAAGATGCCCGCTCCATAGTCCGAGTCAAACCTATGAGATATAACCAAAATGATGAACAAGAGTTCAAAATACAATTGCGGGAACTCGAAGAAAAGCAGCTCGCCTATAAAAGTATAGAGGATAATAAAAGCCCTCATAGTAGCCCAACTTTCATGGTTAATAACCACTCCGAACAAAAACGTGGCAAACCGCGTATGATTATTAATTACAAAAGGTTAAATAAACTAACTGTTTTCGACGGATATTTCCTTCCTAACAAGGAACTTCTCATTAACAAAACCCTTAATAAAAAATGGTTTTCTAAATTCGACTGCAAATCAAGCTTTTATCAAATAAAGTTGAAAGAATCAGCTAAGCCTTTAACAGCATTCAGTACCCCTCAAGGTCAGTACATTTGGAATGTTATGCCCATGGGATTAAAAAACGCCCCCCAAATTTTCCAACGAAGATTGGATAATATCTTCAATGATTATGCAGACTTCTGTTTAGTCTATGTTGATGACATTTTAATCTTCTCATCTAATATTGCAGATCATGCTATACATTTGATGAAATTCATTGAAAAAGTCGTAACCACGGGTTAATATTATCAGCAAAGAAAGCTGAAATTGCAAAAGAACAGATTGAGTTCTTAGGTCTTAAAATAGATCATCGTGGCATTGAAATGCAGCCTCATATTTGTGAAAAAATTACAGATTTTCCTGATAAATTAACTGATCGAAAACAAGTAGAACGTTTTCTAGGATGTATCAACTACACTAGCGATTTTATTCCTAACCTTGCATGGTTAAGAGGACCTTTACAGGATTTACTAAAGAAAAGAATGAATCAGCAATGGCAAGACTATCATACGAGCCTTGTACAGCAACTAAAAAAGCTGTGTGTTCAGTTATCAAAATTGGCTATACCTGAGAAAATGACCAACTCATTGTTGAGACTGATGCATCAGACCTATATTGGGAAGGAGTCCTCAAAGCAAAAAAGGCTGATGGTAAAGAACATGTCTGCCGATATGCCGATGGTAGCTTCAAACCATCTGAAGTTAACTATCATAATAATGAAAAGGAATTACTTGCTTTAAAACGGAGTATTGCAAAATTCCATTTTTTCATTTTACCAGTTAAATTCCTTGTTCGAACAGACAATACTAATGTTAAAGCTTATATTTTTAATAAGCTCCCATGCACCCCTGAATACAAACGCCGACACAGATGGCAGCAGTACTTTCAGGAGTATCAATTTGATATCGAACATATCAAAAGTAAGAATAACCATCTTGCTGATTTTCTTAGCAGAGAAGCCAATGGGAGCTGAGATCCAGGAACCTACAGACACTAAAGTCCTGCTAGAAATGGCTATTCACGAGCTATGCATTGTCCAGGAAAGGATAACCACAATTCATCAGGAGATTCAAGGAGAAATCCATCCTAGAATTGTCCAGGCTTTATCAAGCCTTGATGAAATTATGGCCTTACAAGCCATTGAAATGGATGATAATACTCATCAAGCATTTCTGCAAGCCTGCGAAAGAGCTAAGCAACTCCAAAAAGGAGCCTGTCTCTTGTCAACAGAGGACACATCACAGCCTACTTTTCAAACGAAAGGAACGGCTCAGATGCCCTCTGAGACATCAGAAGATGAGGAAGATGACTTCACAGTCGTCGTTCCCAAGGCATATAAGCCTTTCCAACAATCAGGCATAACACAAGCCTTAAGCATGGAACAATACAGTTCCTTTACCAATTGGGTTTACTCAGCCCAGACCACTAACAGTCAAATCATTGACACTTCTGAGATCTATCCCTAAATTCATTTTCTTGCAGGAAGTAACCCTGATGATGTCGCTAAAGCAGTAATTTATGGATACTGTGGTAGCATTACCAGTGCACCTGGTAACCGTGAAATTATTGGGATACACAAGTCCATTGTCGAAGCAGTTAAAAAGTTTCGAAAAAGTTCGAAGTCTGATATGGTGGTTATAAAACTACTAACAGCAAGTCCAGAAGTCCTCCCTACTCCAGCACCAGGATGGATAATTGCTCAGTTATGGACACCAAACAAGGCTAATATCAAGTTTAACAAAAACAAAGTTCTTCAGCCACCCACAGTTGATCAAGGATGGATTTGTGACCGACGAGCCAAAGGATTCTCTGTCATCCTCAAAAAATTACAACATTTAAGAGAAACCAACAAAGGCTTTTTATATAATTCCCCCAAGCAATATCTTTATTTATGCTGATGGGAACTGCACTCCAAGATATGATGCCATTAATAAAATCAGTGCAGGGATAAGCCTTATCTCTGTGTGTCGTGTGCCAGGAAGCTTTTCCACTCAGGTCCACATGTGCAGCCTCCTGCATCAGGAACAGATGCCAGGCTGTTGCATTTGTCCAAGGCATATTCAGTGAGGAAGCGTGTTGGACCCTCCCACTTTAAAAAGCAGATTCCGTTAGTGTCACTATCAAACAGTGCTCGCATATGGCAAAGTCTGAAGATTCGTCGAAAGGAAAAGACGTCACTATCTACAGTAAAAGTTGATGCTCCACTGCCAAAAGTAACACAATTATTGTACATGTATATGTGTACACACACACACATATATATATATATATATATATATATATATATATAGACACACAACACACACCACACACACATATATATATATATAATATATATACACACACACACACACATATATATCTATATTACACATATATACACACACACACACATACATATATATAATATATATATATATATATTATATATATATATATATATATATGTACATATATATATATAATATGTATGTATGTTATGGTGTATATATACACACATACTATACATATATATATATATATATATATAGATATTTTTATATTTATATAGATGCGTGTGTATGTATGTGTGTTTGTGTGTGTTTGTGTGTGTGTATATATATTTATATAGATATATATAGATATATATATATATAAGCTGATGCGTTATCTTCGAAACTGTGTCCAGGGGGAGCAAGTGCTTGTCCGAAAGAGACTACGCATGTCGTTGAGATAAAAAAAAAGGTCCCATTTTGCAGTGGTAAAGGCAAGGATGGAAGGTAGTTGTTCCAGGTCACAACAAATTTTGCAGCCTCTTTCTCTAGACTTTTCTAGGATATTAGAGGATGGGGGATTTAGCTGACCAGTATGATGAAAGGAACCATGATAGGGACTTCAATTGGCTGGTGCATCGAGACGAACATTGGGTCTATGGAGAGCCACCTAATGGATTGAATGGAGGCAGATATCAATGGCAAGAATCAGCAGCAGTGTCGAGATGGGCATGATTAGAAGTTGAAAAGTGGGCAGACAAGTGCTCCTGGGAGATCGTTCTCTGATGAAGATTCTGATTAAAATTCAAGACATGACGCCTCCAAGTGTGGGGCATACCTTGGTTGGATGGGACAAAGGGGAAAGATTGGAGCTCATGAAAGCTGTTTAGTGTCTCAGCAGCATATCATGTGTCCAGGCTCATAAAGTTCTGAGGAGCAAGTGTGGAATGTTAAACAGAGGAATGTAGTGGGAAATTTTGATATGAACAAGTATTCGATGACGAAAAGTGCTTGATGAAGATTGATGGGGGTAGTGTAGTCAAAAGAGAAGATGCTGATGGGTGCTTTCAAGAGTGCAGACTTGGCACCGAGGATATATCAGATGTTGTGAATTCAGCTGTCAGGGCTGCTGAAGCTGAAGCAAGAGCTGCCAATGCACCTGTGGAAGCTGTCAAAGCTGCAGGAGATGCTGCTGCGGAACTGGTGAAAAGCGCTGCCAAGGGAAAAAAAATTAAAATAGAAATTGGGTAAAAACAAAGAGGAGAAGGTGTTTTTTCTTTTTCCATGTAGTCTGTTTGTTGACTTTGTCGTTTGAACTATTCACAGGAATTCCAAGGTACAAACAATGAAGTAGCTGCAGTTCTGGCAGGTTCAAAAGCAGCATCTACTGTTATTGATGCTGCTAATGCAGTTAAAGTTTCAAGGTAGTTCACTTTGAAAATATGTCATTAATGATAACTTGAGTGCTTTATTTGTTGGCTGGTATTCCTCTTGTTTTTCTTTAATAAACAAGAAATCATCTCTATTTCAAGAAGTGTTGTTTTCTGGAATGAATGGTGAAATGTCAATTGCTGATGGCAGGTCTTCCAACAGTGTTGTGCAGAACCAGAAGTGAATGGGGATGCTGCTGAAACAGAAGTGAAGCCGGACATTGTAGAGTTTTTCGTCCCAGACGGTGACTATCTTGCATAACAACATGAGAGAGTTCTGCATTTAGTGTCTTCAGATCCTAGGAGAGTATGTTGAAGTTATTGGGCCTGTGCTGCATGAGAAGGGGATAGACATCTGCCTTGCGTTACTAGAACAATATTCCACGGAGAAAAAAGAATCAGAAATTATTGCTTTCCTTCCTGATGCGTTGAAAATGATCTCTGCTTTGGCTGCTCATGGAAAATTTGCAGCACTTTTTGCGGATGGGGGTGGTATGCAAAACCTGCTTGCTGTGCCTAGAGTTCTTGATGCCTTCTTCAGTCTTCCTTCTAGCTTGTTTACAATTGGGTCTCTTCAGGTAAGGCAACTGAATTCTTGGATAGCCTTCTTAGTTCTTGCTTATATTGTTTATTCTTTGGTGCATTCTTCCCCAGATTTTTCTAGTATTGAAAAACCGTCTGTTTGTTCTAGGGAATTATGGAGTGTGTTTGCACTCTTGCTTCAGATATTATCTAACAGGTGGTTGATTTGAGTGTTCAGCTTCTTAAGTGTCCGCAGGATCAGGTGCATTAAAATGGAGCTTTTTTTTTTTTTTTTTTCCCCAGTTGCTTTTGTCTTCAGAGATATTATTGTTGCTTTTGATGCACAGGATGGTCAGCAGAAATCACTTGACCTTTCACGTGATGTTGCCTCTGTGAGGTCTGGAGTAAATTTTGGGACCTTGGATGCGTCAACCTCTGTAGCACTTAGAAATGGTAGATCTAATGCTCAGGTACTTACTTTGTCGGAGAAACAGATAGCCTATCCTACCTGTGTTGCTTTACGACAATATTTTAGAGCACAGCTGCTGCTGCTTGTGGACTCTGTTCATCCAAACAAAAGCAATCGAAGTGCTGTCAATCATTTTCCCTGCTTTAGAGCTGGCAATAAGCCTCTTCACTTAAGTAATGAGGCTATGAATGCAGTTTTTCTCCAGAGACAGAAGGACCGGAAGCTTGGTCCTGCATTGGTTAGAGCTAGATGGCCTGCAGTTGAAAGGTTTCTAGCTTGCAAAGGGCATGTGACAAATGTTAGAGTTGTGTCAGGTACCCTTGTTTTCTGTCTGTTTCTTGTACGTTTTTCCTGATATTTGAATGTGCTATTAACTAATTATGCATATAGGCCCCACCTGTTGGGCGTTATTTGCATGACTTGCTCCAATTTGCATTAGGCATTATGCATATTGTCTCAGTGGTGTAGTCGAAAATTGATTTCCAATGCCACATTAAGCAATGATCCTGTCGGAATAGCTGTTCTGGATGCAGCCAGTGGACCTGGTTACCTAGACCCTGGTGTAAGTGCATAATATTTGTTCTTTGACAAGTATTAGGGAGTAGAGATTGCCCTTTTGCTTCCTTGGAGGTTGAACTAATGCTTTCTTATTAATGTTTTTGTTGGTTCCATGGAGAATTTATGTTCTGTTATGTTATTTGTATCTTTCAGATTATTCAGCAGGCATTAACTGTGTTGGTCACCCAATGTTTGCCCTCCGCCTTCAGTCAGCAATAAATCGCCTGTCCTGGTGCAAGGTCCGCTATCCATTTCTATCCGAGCATCTAATGCTCTTAGTAGGGGAACTAGAGATAGAAAAACAAAAAGAAATGTCTCAGATTGAGCTGTTTCTATGCCGAGCCAGAGTGTAGCAAGAGAGAGAAACAGTGAACCAAGTACTGCAGATAGGTGTAGATCTACGAATAATGCCATGTGAAGTTCAGCTTCCAGCTTCGCATCTGGATTAGTGCGTGTTGGTAGAATTTCTTTGGGCACTGGAGCTGATTGCGCAGGCCTTTCTGCATAATTAGAACGAGGGTATCATCAAGCAAGAGAGGCTGTGCGCTCTAATAATGGTATTAAAGTTCTTCTGCAACTCCTGCAAACCCGTGTCGTGATGCCTCCAGCGACTCTTGATTGTCTGTGTGCGCTTTCATGTTGGGTCTTGCTTGATTTAGCCAGGGATGACACAATTACCTACATATTGATAAAGCTTCAGGTGAGATCTCCTTTCTTTGAAGATAATGTTCTTTGGTTGTTCTAATTTGGCATTATCCAATATCTATTCATTATATCGTCTAATTGGTTAGAGCTCTTTTGGTGTCTACTGTGAAGATTGAAATGGTGCATCTAAACAAAAAAATGTCCTAAAGCTCTAGAATATTGATTTTGAATAAAATTACGAGCCTTTGAATGTAATTGCTTATTCAGACTGTAAAAGCAAGATAATGTGTAACTTAAATATGCTTTTTTTTTTTGGGGGGGGGGGTGGTGAGAACTTGGTTTTTGCAGGTTAGCAAAAAGTTCGCGGAACTGATAAAAGATGTAACTCAGATAAGTAGCCAGACGTCCGGAACTGAGCAGAACCGGTGGCAAAAGGAGCTGACACAAGCTGCCATAGAGTTAATTTCGGTGAGTTATAGAAGCAATTATGGTTACACATTTGTCTATGAGCCTGCTGTTTCTGTTAGAGTTAGCATTTGATTTTTGCATACGGAGAAAAAAGGCATCATCTTGGCTGATATTGTCAATTATCTCTAAGAATTTGGCTTCGAATGCGTGTTTGCATTAGATATATTTTACATAAGAAGTGTAAATGTGTGAAGCAGAACTATGGGCGTGTTCTTCATATGAGGGAGGTAGTTGCGTGTATGTTTCTAGTTCTTGACTTGTATCAGTGTAGCATACGAACCTCATGAGCTGTATTTTTGTGCTGAATGTTCTTGCATGTATAAATTTAGTGTGGTAAGTCCAATGTGCTGACTAGGTTTACTTTGTATCTAATTGGTTACATATGAGGGTAGACTTGCTTTTGTGAAAGGTTGTGAAAGGTAGCAATATCATGTGCATCTGGAATGTAAGCATATGTGCATGAGCAGCTCACTTCTGAACAAAAGCTGTTAGCTTACTGGGGAAATGAGTTATTGGTATCTCAATTTGCAACCTGCCTGTTGTTCATATAGGCTTCTATTGATGTAATTGCCACAAACGACAGTGGAATTTTGGTCTTTTAACATAACATTAGAAATATTTAGTTGTTGTCCAAAGATTGTCACGAATTCGGGCCGTTCAAGCACGCTGGTTGCCACTTGCCACTGATGCTGCTACCCCCAACACTGAGGCGTATACAGAGGGCTGCTATTGCTGCAGCCATTATCACATACCATTCAAGGTATCATGTACTTGCTAGCTTTAAGTGTATCATTGTCTCCTTAACTTTTTCCCCTTTTGCTCTCGAGATATTTAGGACCTGCTTTTGTTTTTTTGGGGCGGGGGGTGAATGGTGATTGACCACATTTTAATAATTGTGTTACATTAGAACAGAGAACCTCAAGGCTAGGAAAGAGGTGCTCTAACCGCTTGGTCAACCCTATTGTCATTTTATCCTCCTTTTGTGCTAATGTCTGAAGTTTGTGTTTGTGCTAGGGGGCTCCTGCTTCTCATACACGAACATCTACAGGCATGTGGTTCATCTTCAAGTGCTGCTACACTCTGAAGGAGGCATGTGGTTTATCTTCAAGTGCTGCTACACTCCTGAAGGAGGCTCAGTTGACTCCTTGGCCATTCTTGTCAGCGCCATCATCTCTTGTTTATCATGCCTCTGCTCAAGAGGTTCCATCCATACAAAGTTCATAGGACTTGTGAAGGATTCCTCAGCAACAGGTCAAAACTGACTGCACAGAATGGTGAAGTGCAGTTTAAATATGATTCGGCTGCCTCTCTGAAGAAGAAGTCTCTTGTTTTCTCATCTAGTTTCTGTTCACGATCAAAAGATTGTCCTTTGTCTACTGAGCGTCCGACACCATCTACAAGCAGTATCCACAGCGGTCCTGGAAAGGCCTTGAGATCCGCTGTTCCTCCATATTCTGGGCAAATTATTACGTACTCCCAGGAGTATGTACTCTCATTGCTATATATGTGTATATTTTCAACATGTATTTATTACATGAGCAGTTATTAGTAGTTATTTCGCTTATGTGGCTTTACATACTCTTGAGTGTGCAATATACGCTTTGCATATTCTCCTTTGGTGACTTTAGAATGGGCGTCCGATGCTGAAACTCATGCGAAGACTCCGATAGTAGTGCCAATGAAAAGGAAATAACAGAGCTGAAGGAGGTAGGCCAAACCTCATCATTGAAACGATTGAACACTAATGAGCATGAACTAAGGTCTTCTATTTTCCAGATTCCCAATAGTGGACATAAGGGCTGTCTTTAAGTGATTTCTATGGTTTCTTTACCCCAAAGTCTTGTATAAGAGATTTGTACATGCTGCAAACACCTTCTACTGCCCTAGCAGATAATATTAATGATAATCATAACATTGATACTCCTCTCGGCACTTCTCATCCTGGTGTTTTGGCTGATCTACAGTCTATGAGCTCTAAGAGCTTAACGTTAGACTCGATAGTTGTCCAGTACCTGAAGCATCAGCATCGCCAGTGTCATGCTCCCATTACCACTTTACCTCTACTTTTTCTCTTACACCCTCATGTTTGTCCTGAACCTCAACGAAGCTTTGATAAATCGGTGACAGCCCGCCTTGGTTCGCTTCAGTTTAGAAGCATTTATGGTGGGATCCACGGAAGTAGGAGGAATCGCCAATTTGTTTACAGCAGGTTTAGGCCATGGCGGACATGTAGGGATGCTGCTGCTGCGCTTCTGACATGCATGACATTCCTTGGGGACTCGTCCCACTGCTCGTAGTCATTCCGGGGAGCTCAAAATTTTTGACACCAACGGGAGTCACATTTTGGAGAGTGCGCCAGCCACCAGGCTCCTTTGATACTTGTCCAGTCTTATCCCTCCAGTGGGACCCAGCTAGTTCTTTCCTAGCTCCCTTGGTGTGAAGCTGGGGGATGAATCTTCAATCTCAGGGGCCCCATGCAGTCGTTGGAAGGATGTAGGGCTGCAAGGGTTTGGCAATACGGGGACAAGTTTTGCAGCCTTACCCGTTGAAACTGTTGGAGTAGGGAAATAAAGCTAAGAATAATACACAGTTGCTCTTGATTCACCTCTACATTGAAACTGGAAAATTAAGCCAAATAATTAGGCTTACAAAAAACAAACTTTGCTGAAAATAAGCAACCAAGAGAAGAACATGACCCACTAAAAAACATGGCCTATTAATCGCAAATAATGTCTAATATGAAGCAAATAATTCTAACAGATTAACAAACCACTACTCAACTAATAGCTGAAAAATAGGGAGTCTTCCCATTGACATTTTGAAACATCATTCAACACTTCCCCTTACTTCAAAATCACATATGCCAAGTTTCAATCTAAAATAATCATGCTTGACTTGTGGGAGTGCCTTTGTGAGAATATCTGCAACTTATTCATTGGTGCCACAAAACTTCAGCATTACTTCTCCTTTGGCTACAAGGCTTCGAATAAAATGATACCGGATGTCAATGTGCTTAGTTCGGCTATGATATGCTGGACTCTTTGTCATTGCAATAGTAGCCTTGTTATCACAAAATATAATTGTTGCCTCTTGCTTCAAGTTCTGCTGACAGAGGTCAGCCAACAATAACCACACAGCATGACATGTTGCTACTGCAGCAATGTACTCAGCTTCTGACGACGAAAGAGCTACTACTTCTTGCTTCTTTGAACTCCATGAGATTGCTCTAGAACCCATGCTAAAAACATGTCCAGAAGTGCTCTTTCTGTCATCTACTCAACTAGCCCAATCATTGTCACAGTACCCAAACAACTTGAAATCTGAATTACTGGAGTACCAAATTCCCAAATCAGTAGTTCCAGCAATATATCATTTTTGGCTGCTCCAAGATGTTGCTTGGTGGATTATGCATGAACCTGGATAAGGCGAGTATGCGTCAAATAATTCAATCCACCAATCAAGCTCCTGTACAGACTTGGTTCAGCAACCCCTGTACCATCTGCATGCTGTAATTTTTCATTTGTGTTCATGGGAGTGGCTGCAGCCTTGCAGTTATACATCCCAAACCTGAAAAGAATATCTCTGGCATATTTTCTTTGAGACACAAAAATGCCATCTTCAACTTGCTTCACCTCAAGCCCAAGAAAATACTGTAACATACCCAACTCTGTCATTTCAAACTCCTTTTCCATGCACAATTTAAATTCAGCCACCAGAATTTCCGAGGATCCCAAATAAATCATATCATCCACATAAATACACACAATACAGAAATCACCATTATCATGTCGTTTTTCATACAAAGTTGGTTCATTTTCACTTCTCTCGAAACCATTTTGCAGAAAGTACAAGTCAATCCTTTTGTACCATGCTCGTGGTGCTTGTTTAAGCCCATAGAGAGCATTTTTTAGCCTTTAAACTTTGACTACCCTGAATAACAAACCCCTTAGGCTGCGACAAACCCCTCAGGCTGCGACACATAAACTTCTTCTTCTAACTCACCATTGAAAAATGCATATTTCATGTCGAATTGATAAATTGACAACTTTAATGATGCAGCAAGACATAGAACAGTTCTCACTATTTCAAAGCGAGCAACAGGTGAAAATGTTTCATCAAAGTCAATGCCTTGATGCTGTGCATAGCCTTTAGCCACAAGTCTTGCTTTATACTTTTGTATGCTCTCGTCTGCATGGTGCTTCAATCTAAACACCCATTTGAGTCCAATAGGATATTTGTCTTCTGGCAAATCCACCAACTCCCATGTCTGGTTATGTTCATTGCCCTCATTTCTTCAATCATTGCTTCCCGCCTTTTTGGTACTTCTGCTACTCCTTCATAACTTGTGGGTTCTGTCACATAGAAAGCAAAAGAACAAGAGTTATATATGTTAGCAGCATATTTGGGATTTGGCCCTATCTCTTGTTGATCTTCTTAATGGAATTTGCACATCTGAAGGCTGCTCATCACTGAATGACGACACATTGTTGGATGAATTTGCTATTGAACCTGTTGAAGTACTCGGAGGTGGGCCAGTGGGTGTACATGCAGGTGATCTTGTTGGAAAATTTGTGGTTGAGCTTACTGGTGAGCCTAGACGTGAATTTGAGTGAATTTGCAGCACTTGCAGGGGCTGAATCAACCTTAACAAATGCAGGATCTTCCACAAGAGTACCTTGTTTTACATGTTCTTCACCCTAACTCCAACTTGTAGTCTCGTCAAAAATTACATCTCTGCTAACCAACACTCTGCCACTTATAGGATTATATAACTTATAAGCCTTGGACTGGGTATTGTACCCAACAAAGATACAATTTTCAGATTTCTCATCCAACTTACGACGTAACTGTGACTGTACCAAAGTATAAGCTATACATCCAAAAACTCATAAGTGGCTTACCTTGGGCTTGTTACTCGTCCAAGCTTCATATGGAGTCCGATCATACACAGCCTTTGTGGGTGAAATGTTTAACAAATATACTGCTGTAGCTACTGCCTTTGTCCAGAACCTTTTAGGAACAGCCCTTGCATTCATCATGCTTCTTCCCATCTCCACAACCGTCCGATTCTTTCGCTCCGCAACCCCATTTTGCTGTGGTGTATAGGGTGCTGTGAGCTCTCTATGAAAACCATGCTTTTCACAAAAAATGTCAAATTCTCTTGAGGTAAATTCGCAGCCCCTGTCTGTGAGAAGAGTTTTAATCTGACAATCACTTTGTTTCTCCACAAAAACCTTGAATCTCTTGAAGTTTTCAAATGCTTCTGATTTATATTTCAAGAAATACACCCAACTCATACGACTATAATCATCAGTGAAAAGCAAAAAATAACGACTTCCACTAAGCAACTCCACTGACATAGGACCATACAAATGAGCATGAACCAACTCCAAACAATTAAAAGTTCTTCAAGCTTTGCCTACTGGAAACGATGGTCTGCATTGCTTACCATAGACACATTCCTTACAAAAACAAAATGCACTAATCTTAGGCAACCCAACAACCATGTTTCTGTTGCCTAATAGTTGCAACCCTTTAATATTCAAATGACCATATCACAAGTGCCACAAGTTTGCTGCTTCACTTGTTTAAGCAACTAAGACACAATTTTCACTCGCCACATCAAGGGGAAACATTCTGTTTTTAGTCATTTGAAAAAATTTTTGTCCTATCTTTTTGTCATGTACAGTGCAATAGTTATCATCAAACACTACTGAATATTCATTCTCCATCAATTGACCAACACTCAACAGATTGTGTGCAAGACACGGGACATACTGCACATCATAAATATGCTGAACACTACCATCAGAGGAATTGACAGCAACAGTCCCTTGGCCTTCAATGTTAATTGAGGTGCCATTTGGAAGGGTAACATCTGATTTTCGTGACTCATCAAGCTCCTTGAACAAAGACCTTGTGCCAGACATGTGATTCGAGCACTCGCTATCAACGAACCAAACATCACCAGATGCAGCCTCCATAGAAGATTTAGCCATAAACAAGTGATTATCCTCCTGCAACGTCTCAGTCAGATTGGCATGCTTCTGCTCATTCTTCTGTTTAGTCCAACATTCAAATTCCTTATTCCCGAATTTCTTGCAATAACAACACTGGATATTGCTCTTTCTAGTAAATGAGCCTCGTCCTTGTCTACGACCATAGCCACGACCAAGGTAGTCTCCCCTGCCTTGGTTTTTCATTGATGAATTTTCTTGCTTAATCTTGTTGGTCTCCCCCTTCATCTAAAAAACCATCTCTTCTGCTTTATCAGAAGGCCTATTAATCCTAACCTCATAGGCTGAGAGTGAACCCATGAGCGAGCTCATCAAAACTATATTGAGAGAGATCCTTGGACTCTTCAATGGCGGCAACAACATAATCAAAATCACTTGCCAAGCTTCTCAGGACCTTACTGACAACGATTTCATTGCTGAGACTCTCACCATACGTTTTCATGTACTTACAATGCCAGATACTCTATAGAAGTATGTTCGCATAGATTCTTTTGGTTTCATGGCTAGGGTCTCAAATTCACGTCTCAAAGTTTACAATTTGACAGTAAGTACCTTCTTTTCACCCAAAAATTCTTTCTGGAGTGTCTCCCATGCCTCATGAGAGGTCATTGCTGCAGCTATTCGAGGGAAAATTTCATCATCGAAGGCTGATTGGATGAGAAATAGAGCATTTGCATCCTTCTGTCGTGTCTCCCTCAACTGTTGACTCGGTTGTGCCGGTGCCGGCTCTAGCTCTGTATAGCCACGTTCCCCCAAATCCCATAGTTCCTGGGATTTGACATGGTTTTCATTTTCAAACTCCAAAGATGGTAATTTTTACCTTTAAACATATGTATTAGAGGTTGAGAGGAAGAATTGGTGGTGTTTTTTTGGCCCTGGCTTTCTCACAATTTGGATAGCCTGAGTGTTTGGGCACTCTGTCTCTCTGTGTATTTCAGTTATCTCTCTCTTTGTTTGTGGCTGGAGGACTTTTCTCTGTCTCTCTTTACTCTAACTCCCAATGAAGACCTCACCTGGCTACTTTGAGGATTCCTTTTTTGTCAATATGTGGGGCTGCTCATGCCCTTTTTACTCCCTCAAAGTATTTGCTTTGTTACCAAAATTTGTTGGAGTAGGAAAATAAAGCTGAGAATAATACACAATTGCTCTTGGTTCACCTCTACATTGAAACTGGAAAACTAAGCCAAATAAATAGACTTACAAGAAACAAACTTTGCTGAAAATAAGCAAGTAAGAGAAGAACATGACCCACTAAAAAACATGGGCTACTAATCGAAAATGGTGCCTAATATGAACCAACTAATTAACAGATTAACGAACCACTTCTCAACTAATAGCTGAAAAATAGGGAGTCATCCCATTGACATTTTGAAACATAATTCAACAGAAACATAATGACGAGAGGTTCTCTAATATGATGTTCAAGCACACCAATTGGATCGAAAATTGTCAGACATGTCTTCTGGTTCTTCTGGCCGTGGTCATGTGTACTTCCTCGTACCCTTCAGCCCTTCAGATGCAATGCTTCTTTGGAATGGCGTTCTATGGGATGGCTGGGTTTCTAGCCCTATTCATCGGTTTGACCAGTTCACGGATTTTGGTGGCGCGGCTTTCATCCTGCTGAAAATGAGGTAATCAACTTGTGCCTGACAACTTTCTCAGCTTTATGTGACTCTCTTTTCTGGATCTTTTGGGCTGTCAGGAATTCTGCTTTTATTATCAGAACTCTGGTTACAATTCTGAGCATTGAGGCTAATGCATTGAAGCCTTCTACTCTCCTGGCATGTCTCAATGCTCTTTCTTTGTTTTTTCCTTTTTTGGGAGGGGGGGTGTTGGCAATTGAGCTAAGGAAGGTGGTAATAATAATGCGGACATGCAAATGGGTCATTTTGAATGGGGGGATTCAATTAATGGTGATTTGGGGTGGAGCAAGTGATGAGATTTTCTGTTCGTTCTGGTTTTGGGTCATTTTAAGTAGCATTGGCAAAATTTTATCCTGCCTTATTTACTTCAATTCATGTGACCAACAAGAAAACAAAATGGTATTAGACAAAAAGAACTGTGTGAATGATTGAATTCATCTAGTTAAATGATTTCCCTATTGCTATTGTCTAAGGCCGATGTTGGCCCGGATTTAGTCATATCTGAATTGTTGGATTAGATGTGAAACAAACTGTGTATCGAAGCAAAATTTTGTCTGATTTGAAGGGTTTAAATTGAAGATGAACCTCAATTTTTACCCCCTATGATCTTATGTTGGGTCATAGTATTATGTTGCTAGTTTGTTCTATAAGCTCATCAAGAAAATGCTCGTCAATTTTGGTAAGGCAAATATCCTTTTTGGTTGGTTCACCAGGAGTTAGGGTTAAAATTTTGTTATTTTGTCTTGTGTTTGGTTCAGGTCTATTTTTTGATCATTCAGGTTGGATAGTAAGGTTTGAATCGTGAGGATGGGGTCTTAATGTCTCATGTTATGATGTTTTATGGAAATTGTGGTTTAGGTTTAAATTCCTACCGTCTTTGTTTGTGCCAGACTGCTGACTGTGAATAGGAACTTAGGAAGACTTCAATAACTGTCAACCCAGAATTTCTTCAAGGAGGAAAGTTTTGCAGGAATCTAGTTTAGGCTGACATCAGTTGTAATTTGCTCGTAGCTTTTCACATTACCTCATCCCCACGGTAAAAAAAAAAAAAAGGCAAAAAGGACACCCCCAACAAATGGTCCCACTCTAGTAATTATTGGGACAATGATGTTCCTTTTTGTTTTTATTTTTCCTGGAGCTTAAGTGCGTAGGGACTAAGGTTGGACGAAGGTGACATGACATTTGTGCATTTTAATTGTCAAGCGTCAGGCTGATACTCTGTAGGAGTTTCTTAAGGGGCCAGCCTAGCCTTTTGCATTCAGATATTTCTGGACAAGCTATGTAAAGGCTTAACTTTTGCCGACCTCTTGGACGGCAATGAAACTAAGTGAGGACAATATGCCCTGGATGGTGGTTTGCTATTCTGTTCTAGATCTGGCAAAACGACTCTTGCTAAATTACCAGATCCAAACTGTGCTATATGTGGAGTAGATGGGGCCACCTGTTTGAGACTGTATTTGAATTGACCTACTGAAGTTAACCCATGACCCAAAGTAAGTAACCCAAATCTCAGTTGACCTAATTAACATAAGTGGTTCACATAGTTCGATACTTATTCCCTTAAACAAAGTCTCCGGGATCGAGTCTTGCCTGTATCAGGAGAGGTCTACCTGTTATAGGTGGACAATTAGCTCGATTTCCGTAAACGGATATTCAAAAACCCCCCAAATAAAGAAAAACCAGTGGACCTAGCCCAAAACTGTCCTCACCTTGGTTGCTTGTGTTTTGAAGACAAACTTATTACACCAGCCAATAGTAAATTCGAGGTTGCTTCAAACTTGAGACAAGTAAAGTGAAACTAATATGAATTCCATCAACATGAACATCATTCAACGGGAAATTAATCTAAAGTCATCTCAAAAAAGAAGCTAATCTAAAGCTATCTCCCGTCAATACAACTAGCTGAGCCGATTTAAGTTCACCCCAAATAACTTGTTTATCTGGTCTAGAATTCCCGCCTTCCGTAAAATACATTGAGATGGATTTTGTCTGAGCTGCCGAATTAGATCTACCTTATGTATTTCCCCATATTATCCGACCAAATTAGTCGTTTGGTTAGATATGTGCCAAAATGGTTCGTAATCAGTGTAGAACTACGAACCATGCAATCAATATTCGCTAAGCATTTGAACTGTCTTTGGTTCTATATGGGTCAATTTGAGCTCATGTCAAAACTGGGATGGCTTATCTTGAATGAACGTGAGGACCTTGCTTCAAGTAGACTAATCACGTAACCATAAGTTTTGTAGGATCTGGTAATTTGTTACAGCCAGGCTTAATTTGCGCCATTGCTTCTGAGTGCAGGGATGCTGTTTATCTTGTTATGATTTCTGTTTTTCCCCTGATGAAACTCAATGCGTGTGCTATGGCAGGTTATTAGAAACTCGGAAGTTTGGGATCTCCCGAAGTTCGCGCTTCTTCGGAGTGTACCTCCTCTGGACCAGACTGTGCTTACGTTTCATAGTGGCGGGGATGTCATTTATGCGATATTGAGAGGGAATCTTGACTACACAAGATGAAGATGATATCAATGTGGACCCCATTTTGGGCTCAGACCTCGAAGGAGATGGTGACAGTGACACTGATGACATCAGCAACGATGATAGCGGGACCGAACTCGATGAGGATGAGGAAGACGGAGGTTGCTTCGTGGATGATGTGGGCAGAGATGCTGGAGCTGGGATTTCAGATATTGGGGTGGAAGGTGATGATGAGAGTGACAATACGTTGGAACATTTCAGCAGTGAGGATGAAGAATTCGTTCAATGATCAGCGGGTCATTTTGTTCACTGTTTATGGAGATTCCCATTTTCTCAAAGGGGAAGTTAGGGTTTGACACTTGGGAAAACAGATTTTGTAAGTATGCATAGTTCTAGGTGAAAAGTATGTTGCCTACCGCTCAAAAGGTCTAGAGGGTAGAGATTAGAGAGAGAGAGAGAGAGGAGGAAATTATTCCATTCCAAAAGCTGAGGATTTTTCTTTCATTCTATGTAATTTTAAAATCTCATCAATAATTTTTCTGGCACATGAATGTCACTGTCTTCTTTTGTTTGTTACAATTGTTCCCCCCACTTGCGACCGTCATCTCCTACGTTTTGAACATCCGCGTGCCACGGCTTCAATCAAAGGTAAAAAATGATACGTAATTTGAAACTTTTGCAGGGAATTTAGCCGCTATTCAATGCATCGAGGTCGGTACTCGGAAGCGTTTCCCATCAGAAGAAAAATGGGCTTCAACATCCTCCCCTATCATGCTGCTGAAGTGTGATATCTGGTAAGATTTCTTGTTATGCAACTGACAAAACTGTCATTTTCTTTTGTGTATTTCAAAAAACCAATCATATTGGAGGCTCGGATGCCACATGAATGTGCTAAGATCGCCATCTTTTTATAGGCCCCTCTTCACCAGTGGCAAGTGTGTGCAGATCAATTCCAGGCAGGCCACACACACAAGAGAACTCAACTACTAGTGGGTTTTGCCTCCATGTCCCTTCAATAATTTCACTTGTCCTGTTCTGAGATACCGTGTCCTTTCTGTAGCTGGTCCTGCTTATATAGTGCTCTTGCTGTTGATTCTCTATTAAACTCCCCTCTCTTCCCTTCATTTCTTATCACTCATTGCCCGAAAGCACAATCTTCTGAGCTCTGAAGATTCAGCAAGTTTGCCATTATGGTAATGGAACTCACCTTCTGTATTTAATAGCAAATAGGCCATGTTTCTTGTATTTTGTTTATTTGTTGAGGAAAATTTTTCTATCTGAAATTTAGGAGTAGACTTAAAGCTCAGCATATTCCTTGTGTTTTTCTTTTTTTTGAAGGGGGGGTGTTTGACCCTGAAAAATTCCTAGAATATTTTATTCTTAAATTTTCCCAATATTTTATTCCAAGTCATCTTTGTACTTTCCCCTCAATATTTTCCATGCATTCTGTAGGTTATGGTTGCGAGCAATGCTGGCAAAGACAATGCAGATAATGAGATTGTAGTAGATTACAGTGGAAATCCGGTGGACAAGTCCCGTACTGGGGGATGGCTTGCCGCAGGACTTATCTTAGGTTGGTATCTTTCTGACTAACACGAACTGTTTTCCAAAGTTTCACCTTTGCCAGGCTAAAATATTTTATCTTTGTTGTAGGGACCGAATTCGCTGAGAGGATATGTGTAATAGGCATCTCTATGAATTTGGTCACATACTTGGTTGGATATATGCACCTTTCTTCATCTAAATCTGCTACCATAGTGACCAACTTCATGGGAACTCTCAACCTCCTGGGTTTGCTTGCGGGTTTTCTGGCAGATGCGAAGCTAGGGCGATACTTGACAATTGCGATCTTTGCCTCCATAGCAGCTGTGGTACGTTTCGGCTTCCCAACAGATATGTTGATTGTGGCGAGTTCTGTGAGTTAGGAAAAACAATCAAATGGCTTTGACTAAGGCTATGCATCCAACCTTTTGCTCTTAACTTATGAACATATTCTATTCTTCTTACCACAGAAAAAATAAAAAAAATTCCTACTGCACTATGTTACTCCGATTCAACGCTACCGTACCTGTGTCGGCCCCTCGACACACGGACAAGGGTATGATACCGGACACTTCAAATTACATTGAAAATCAGCAAATTTTCTTGGAAATAGTCGAGTCTGACAGTTGGACACGTCTCCGTACTGTACAGCTACCCAAGCCAGAGTAGCACAGCTACTGCATAACATGGCATCTTTCGAGTTCTGAGAACAACGAAGCTCTATCCTCAGACCATGCTCGACCAGTATCACTGTCCTTGGAGTCTGAGTTAGAAGTTCACGTAGCTGGGCAGTCGCATTAAACATGTAGCAATTTGAGAAACCATGTGTCTCGCCCATTTACAATTTTTTGGGAGGCTATCAACACCAAAGAAAGAAAGTTTATCATGAATGAATGGAAGAAGGATCTTCTTTTCTTTTTTGAATTTATTTTTTTATTCTTAAAAAAAAAAATCAGTGGAGGGAGTTCATTACATAGGCTAACTATTCTTCTTTGCTATGCTTCACCAGGGTCTAGCACTGTTAACACTCGCAACCTCACTACCGAGCATGAGGCCGCCTCTCTGTAACTTCAGGACTCATCCAGAACAGTGCGTAGAAGCCAATGGCAAACAGTTAGCCCTGCTCTATGTTGCTCTTAACACCATTGCCCTTGGAGGAGGGGGTATAAAATCCAATGTGTCAGGGTTTGGCACAGACCAATTTGATCCGTCAGATCCAAAAGAGGAGAAGGCCATGATCTTCTTCTTCAATAGGTTCTATTTCTGCGTCAGCATAGGCTCGTTGTTTGCTGTGACAGTCCTTGTTTATGTTCAAGACCATGTTGGACGAGGGTGGGGATATGGAATATCTGCTGCAGCGATGCTGATGGGGGTCATTATTTTACTCGCTGGGACACGGCTTTATCGGTTCAAACAACCCCAAGGAAGCCCTTTGACTGTCATATGGAGGGTGCTTTTCCTGGCGTTAAAGAAGAAAAACCTTCCTCATCCTTCTCATCCAAGCTTGTTGAATGGCTATGACACTGCAAAGATTGCATACTCCCCAAATTTTAGGTAATCAAACGACCTTCAATGTTAATTACTTACCCATATGCAAGACCTAGAGGTTACTTATACACTTTTGTCAGGAGAGTCAAGTTCGCCTTTCTCCATGCCAATCAACTAATCTAGCAAAGGTCGTGAAATTGACCAAATGCCTTGCCCAATACACTCAACACTTGGCTAGAAGTTTCCCAATTAAAGAGACCCAGCTTAAACTTGAACCTGAACACAACATAGTGATGGTAAATTTTGCAGAGTCGGGAGACCAAGATTTATCAAGAATTATCTGGATTTAGACTTAAAAACATAAGCTTCATCACGCAACTCAATATCTAAAACAGGATCTAGTGCATTAACATTTTGCAATTTGATCCTAGGTGTCTTGACAAGGCTGCCATCCTTGATGATTTTGCTGCAAAGGACGAAAACAGGCACAACCCTTGGATAGTTTCCAGGGTCGCAGAAGTGGAGGAGGTCAAAATGGTACTGAAATTGATCCCTATTTGGTCCACTTGCATCCTCTTCTGGACAGTCTATTCCCAGATGACAACCTTCACAATTGAGCAAGCCACCTTCATGAACCGGAGGGTGGGATCCTTCGTCATCCCCTCAGGCTCTTTCTCAGTCTTCCTCTTTATTTCCATCCTCCTCTTTACCTCCTTGAATGAAAAGGTCTTTGTTCCTTTGGCTCGGAAGGTGACCCATAGCCCACAGGGTTTTTCAAGCCTTCAGAGGGTTGGGGTTGGTCTGGTATTTGCGATAGCAGCCATGGTTTCTGCAGCCATTGTTGAGAAGCAAAGGCGGGAGAAAGCAGTTCACCATGGGCTGAAGCTAAGTGCGTTCTGGCTTCTTCCTCAATATTTCTTTGTGGGTGCTGGAGAGGGGTTTGCTTATGTTGGACAACTCGAGTTCTTTATCAGGGAGGCGCCTGAGAAGATGAAGTCTATGAGCACAGGTAATGCACAAAAAGCTGAGTTCTGCTGCTGAAATAAAGATGGAGATTGTTACATATTTGATGGCTGATTAGACCTAACAAAACTAGCCCTATACTAATTATTATGGAACTTGAATTGACCTTATGCAAATGAATGCGACCTGGTTGAAATAATCAAACAGGTGAGGATTTGCCTGACAAATGTTAATTGAATTATATTGTCAAGCTTATTGGTGACCAATAGACCCAAATATGACCTGATCCTCAAATAATTAGACCCAAATATTTGTTTTGACTTAATCCAAGACTAACATGATTTGAATAACCCATCTGCCGAATTATTCCTAACCTTGCATTCTCACATGTCTATAGGGTTCTTCATGAGCACCCTCGCGATGGGGTTCTATATGAGCAGCCTCCTAGTCTCCCTTGTTGATAGAGCAACAGGTCGATGGCTGAAGAGCAACCTAAATGCCGGCAAGTTGGAGAACTTTTATGCACTGCTTGCAGTGCTGGGGGTCTTGAACTTGTTTCTTTTTCTTTTCTTCTCTAGGAGACACAAGTACAAGGTGCAACAGCAACATATTGAATTGGATTGCGAGAAGGAGCTTCAGCTTCAGAGCTGGGAAAATGGAGATGTGTGAAGGAGGTTAAAGGGAGCAGACATGATCACCAGTGGGAGAAATTCTACTTCTAGTACTTAGTGCATGCAATCTGACAAATGCCAAAATGGAGCTCAGAATTGCATAAGTTCTTGCATTATAATTGTTGAAATGTAATATGTCCATGGCGATTTTCGCCATTTCTATTGAAATATTAGGCCATCCGAAGTTTCTGCGTGATGTCATTTTCCTGCGTGTTGTGTTATAAGGGATCATAATACCAAGCATTCATGCACACAGAATATGGAAATGCACCTAAAAGGCTATATAATGAAGAATTTGAACCTGAAAATCATTAGCAAATGTCTAATGCATCCAAACCCGACCATTTCCTCTATGCTTCATCCAGTTGGGTAGGTTTCTCATTTGCCTTCCCCCCCAGGGGAGGGATTCTTGATAATTTCAAAGTGTATTCGAGTTAAGTTGAGCCTGAGCTCCATTTGATTTGGCTTGGTTCGTGAGACATTTGAGTTGAGTTTGTGCTTGAGCTTAGTTTGGACAACTGAGTGAGGAGCTTTGACCGTGTTGAGCCTAGTCCGAGTTGAGCACTAATGCTCTACCTTTTGTTATAATATACTATATGATTCAATTCCTAATATGCATGGTTCGAAGTTTTCTTTAAAATACCATACCAAAAACACTTGACTTAAATGATAAGATTACATTAGATGTATGGCTCATTGTTGAAATATGGATGTTTAAATTAAAGTTTATGCTTGTATATTGGTAAATGATGGCCTACTACTACCCCCTAAAATAAGTACATTAGCTCAGTTGAGTTGTGCATATTCGTTCAATAAATGTCAATTTCGTATGTACTTTGTAACTAACTTACCAAGAGTAATAGGTGACATACTATTATACTAGCTAATCAAAACCTGATGTTCAAGATCAAAATTGGGTTGTCTATTTTGTTAGATCAAACTTTTTCAACTCTAATTTTTGGTACTAATTATGCCATGCTTTTTATTGTTGTAACATTTGCTTTTTATTGTCTTAAATAATGTTCCTAAGTGGGTCCTCTAAGACTGTTGTGACATATTTTTTATACTAATTATGAAAAAGATTTTTTTGGGTTTGAACTAATTTTCAGAAAGAGTGCTCGTAACTTTTTTGTATGCTATGGTGCATGTAAATATCCATAATATATTCTTTTTTATTCTTTTTTTTTGGGGAGATTTTGGATTTTTCTTCTTCCACTAGTGTGATGATGACACAAGAGCGTCCCCAGCCGTGTGGAACGCGTGGGACTTGTGGACCCTGCATGTCACATGCGTGCTGGGAACCTCTGCCAGCTAGAGGGAAATGGGGGGCACGCAGGCCTCCCCCCCTGCCTATTCCTCCCCCCATTCCACCTTTTTTGTGCTTTTTAAATTTTTTATTGATTTTTCTTTTTTCACTTAATAAAATATATTATTTTGATATTTGAAAAAAAATTATGTTATAAGGTGGGTCCATATAAATATTTTATTATATAATTTAAGTTAGAGTTCTATTTGTTGGGAAAGTGATGGAATACAAATTTAAAAAATGTGAAACTTTTGATGATATGGCATGCATGAGTTCCAAAAGATTGGGAATGCTCTCCTGCTTTCCAGGCCCAGTATATTAGTATTGCATTACATCACTATTTCTTTTTCTTTTTTTTCCTTTTTAACTCTTTTCCTCCAATAAAAAGAAAACATGGTATGCAAAAGTGGAAGCCTTTCACTTTCTAATGATCTTTTTGGAATCTCACCCCTTTTTTGTGTTTTTTTGTTTTTTGTTTTTGCTTTTTGCTTTATTGTTTGTGTTTTTTTTTTTTTTTTTGGTTGGCGTAGTGAAGAATGAAGAGTGAACCATTCATTACCTTATAAAGAACTTAACCTCTTCCCCCAAACGATTACAATAACTTCTCAATAATGGTGAGTAGGCATGAACTCGTAATTAAATTCTATAATATCCATCGAAAAAAGAAATATATAACTTATGAGATTCTTTATCTACAAATTTGAGGCTAATTGTTGGACTTTTTTCTTTAGTGAGCTTTGGTGTAAGGCTCAAAATAGTTCATTCCAATTAGAACAAAAGTATAGGATTATTTATTGAAATCTCTACTTTAGTCATATGCGAAAAATTTAGGGAAAAAAAAAAATTGCCGAATGACTTTCTTGATTGTATTAAAAAAATAAAAGAATTTGTACCCCATAAAACTTTAGTATCTAAATATCAAAAAGGATTATTCTCTTTAATGCTTGTATGAAACGAGTGCTATACGTGTCAACTTTATTTTTGTTTGTGTGTACTTTGATAAGTACTTTGGCTCATGTTTCTATCACAATATATTGCCATTTATAATTTTCCTTAATTCCTTTGTAACTATATGATTCTTACTACATACACCAGACATGTTGGCCCGACTTTCTTTCTAATGTTTGGACGAAACTCATTATTCGGGCAATCTATACTCATCCCACGTGACATAATGACATAATGCCCCCACTTCCATTGGCCAAGAATTATTCTCCCCCTTTTCTTTATTTAGGGTTTATTACAAGAAAAATTTGGTAATTATAAGGAAGTAGAAGACCTTCATTTTCTAACAATCTTTATAGAATCTTATCTAACTTCATGGAGGGATAGATGCACCACTAATAGAATAAAAGTAATTGAATGGTCCTTTTCTTTCTTCAATTTTTTTTAATTTTTTTTCCCCCCTTAAAGAAATTGTGGTGGGGGGAAGTTGACAAGTTTCATTTTCTAACAATCTTTATGAATCTTATCTAACATATTGGAGAGGCAGACCACCCATGAGCCATGAGCATGCTATGAATTGAGTGGTGCTTGTTGACAAGCCAATAAACCAAAATACAAATCTACTTTCTCTCTATCAAGCATGGAACATGGCATTGCTTGCATGCATTTTGTTTTTTCTCTAACGTCTTTTCCCTACATTATTTTCACTTGGCGAAAATCTTAGATATATTCAATAGCTGTTTTGGACTATTTTTTAGTTTGGATTGTACATACTAAAGCAAAATGTCTCTTTAAACTTCCTCTGTTCCATTTCTGTAGAATAGTAAATAGTCTACGGTTTTTAAATCTAGGGTCAATCGGAATCAATCTCTCTATAATTTTGCAATTCAGGGGGTAAGGCTTCTACATTAGACCCCCACACCCTGCCTGGTGATGGGATTTTTCTAGGCATTGGATTTGAATTTGGATTTAGTGGCCATTTTTATTGAAATTAAATGGTCTTTTGACTTCTTTTTTTGAAATCTAGTTAGGGCTAAAATTTGAGGCATTTAATATAATTTTTGTTATTTAGACTTGGTGATTTGGGCCAAAAAAAATAGCTCAATTATAAGAGTCTACTTTTTTTTCCTACATAATTTAGTCTAGGAGGACATGAAAGAAAATAAAGGAAGTAAAAAACCTCCTCATCTCAATTTCAAAGCCAAGTTGCTAGCTAACTCCTCTTAGATGGTACCACATATATTAGGACACATTGAAAGCAACTTAGTTAACACAAGAAGTAGAGAAGTTGGTTTTTAATTTTCAGTTGTTTGATAAACTTATACAATTCTAGTGATGTCATGAACTCATTTACATTTCATGTTTAGTTTTCTTCAATTTTCATATTAAAATCTATATATAGACATAAGAGAAAAGGCCTCATTTTGACCTTAATTAGGGTAACTTAAGTTGATTTTTCGACCAATATTGAACATAATTTTTTGGGCAAATTAATCGATCAACCTATATGTACTAGTGCGATATGTTTGCACTCTAATTTCTCATGTAAATTTTAAATAAAAGATTCTTTTTCACATTTCATAAATTTAGCAAAATTTGAGATGCAACCTATTATCGCTATTAATAATTATTATTCTAAAAATAGTCGTGATATATCATAAATTTTTTTGATTGGATAATACTTTTAAACTAGTTTTCTTAGTTAAAAGGTATATTTATGATGGACAATTAAATCCAAATGAAAATTCAAAGATTATTTAAAAATATACTGCTCACATTTTGGCATACATTTACTTTCCTAGTAACTTGTAGATTATAGGACTATCCAGCAATATAATAAATTGATCAAATAAAACTATACAAATGGACTAGTTCATGGTTATTCGAGTTTAGATGCATTAATTTGTGACATAATTGCCCCAATTACGTGCTATTAATCCACACACAAAGCTTATGTGCATTTTTGTAGTATTTCAAAAAACTTTTAGTATTATTTATTTTAAATTTTATGGGCGTAATATTACTATTATGTAGAAAATAGACTTCATTTGTACCCCGAAAATATACGCATTTGAAACCTAGCTAGCTGCTTGGCCGCTTCTAATAGCAAATCCACTCTTCTTAAGATTGGATTCATGCAAAATTAATCTAATCAAACTAGCATAAGATCGACAACTGATTGAAATCAATTCGAATAAAACCCCAAATTAAATCGTCGTCTTTGTAGATTTGTGTGGCGCAAAGCATATAGAACCCTAGAAAATAAGAGAATTCACTCGCTTAAGGAAGGGAAGATCATTGCCCAAAGAGAAGTAACAACTAACAAGGAATATCGGCTGATCAATTACTAATTAAGAGGAGAAATTATCATGAGAGATAGACAATTGATTATGAAAATGACCCAAAAAGATTTGGCAAACAAGATTTGATTGGGGAAAGACATGAAAATATACAAAGAAAGAGAACCGTATTGGCATATAGACCGTCAAATGTATATGTTGTATATTCTCAATCGAGATACTCTACATTTATAACGTGTAAAGTTTTTTCTCTATGAATTTTTAGTATTCACAAGATTTGAATTCGATATGTCTTGGTACATAAATTCAATATGTGCTATTCCAGTGAAAAAACGGTACGATAACCGATACAATATTTATAACTTTGGTTTGAAAAGCTCTTCTAGGGAGGGCCTTAATTGGGATATTATTGGCGTTGAATGATTGATTGGCAATGAATTGCGTAGAAATTTTTCTTTTTGTCTTGTGGAAAAAGAAATAAAAGTTATTTTTAATTGAAATTTTCTCCTTTTGTTTTGTCTCTAATTTTGTAAGTGTGCAATATTTAGAGGGGACTACCACACAAGCAAAGTATCTTTTCGTTTTGTCTTTTGATTAATTTGATTAATTGGTTGGGCCACGTTACGATTTGAATTTGGATTGATGAATATTTTGCTCTAATTTCTTTCTGTTTATTAGAAGATATTTTCTATTGTAGATCTGATATGATAATTTCAATTTATCCGACTCAAAAATTCGGGTACGGTTATAAATTTTTTGTCCGAATTTAAAGTTGAGAATATTTTTTCTTATTTTCATCGTCCAAATCATATTTTGACCTAAATTTAAGCATCATTCGATTCGCCATGATTTAGATTTGACCTGAATCTAAATTTTTGCCACCACTAGGTAGGGAACTGGCAGCCACCTAGGGTGCTAGGAAACCGATACTGTTGACTGATGTTGTTGAGATTTCAAAGGACAAAGATGACCTAGGAAGCCTTGTGAAGGAGATCCACATCGCATTATGTCATCGGCACAGGGAGTCAGAATAGTTAGTATAATCGACAGTGGAGTCCAGCTTTCTCTAAAACAACTCCTCCTTTCAATATGAGCGTCGGTATAAAATCTGGTTTGATGGATGCAAATATCAATTTGTTATATACATGTGACAAAGTCAATGTCAAATTAAATGAGGCTTCCAGGCATATGTAGATAAGCTTTTTCTAAAGACTCTATTTACTCAGGGGTGTCTGAATAGGTCTTTGGGATACAAAAAAACCTCCCACATCTGTATATTACACTCACAAAGATAGGACCCTAAGTATCCAGTATAACAAAAATTCTGGGGATTACCGTGCTAGTATAATAATCTTGATCGTGCCAAACAAGGCATCATTGTGCTTCCAACTGGGCCAAATATTTATAGACAAATGCATGTCTGTCTATAAAAGGATGTTGTCTTTTCATCGAAGAGACACAATGTTAGTTTAATAACTAATGTATCTTTTCAAATTATTTAAAATTAATTAAAACTATCAAAGAGACGCAATATCTCTTCAAAATAATTAATTAAAATTAATTATCACAACATGCCTCTTCATAAGAGAAACATACCTTTTCTTTAAAAGGAATAAGTCAGTTAGTTATCCAAACTAACTTGTACCTTTCCATAAATAATTTATCAAATTAATTATTTATCAAAAAGTACATTGCAACACTTAATTATCAAGATAATTAATTTTTATTTAGGCATAATTCAAAAATATATTTCCGTAACCATTTTATGCAAATAATTATTTTATTAAATATCCATTTTTACAATGAGTCCTGCTTTTACAGAGTTTGAGAAAACTTGAGTGCACGCAATCTTACCCTACAAGTACTCGTGTATGCAAAGAGAGAGACTGATTTCGAGAGACAAAGTCCAGCATTCACTATTTCTGGAAATCTTAACCTATTGAGGCCCAAGGACTATGATTACTGCTGATTTGTTTGTCTATGATATTTTAGCTTAGAGTCGTCTATGTCTCTAGATTGGTTTGCTTTTGTTGGGCTGTTATCATGATATATGTGATATGGCATAGTTTTGTTGGGGTTTGTTCAAAGTCTATACCATACGCCTAAGAGCACATGCTTTCAAAAGACACATCAGCGAATAAATATTAAAAAATAGAGTATATGATAAACACACCCAAAAAAAAGTATATAAATAGAATGCGAGAGCACGTACTCTCGAGCGTACCTAATGATTTGCCAGATTTGGTGGTTGCCATTTGCAAACTGCAAATTTGATGCTGAATAGTATCCCTAATGATGTTGCTAAATATAGCAATACATGGAAGCTTTGGAAATACAGGTAATAATGAGAGAAATGAATACCTTGTCTTAGTTGTTGAAGAAACTTATTAACAAACAAAATTTGTTGCAGCATGCTCAGATGATAAGAGAGCAAAGGTGGAAAAAGAAAAATAACAGCATGGTAAAATCGAGAAATCGTGAAAGCAGATATGTACTTAAACTCCGTAACTCAATTAGTTGTGCGTTACGAGGATAAATGAACATATTTCCTTGTAAAACCTTTCCGTACTCATCCTTGTAATCTCATTTCCCCGCCGAGAATTCCACAAACAATCCCTTCACCAGTTCTATTCTAAAGACTCCATTGATTTATAGCAATCTCATTTATGTTTTAACGTCTAACCAATGGAGTCCAATTGTTGTTTTCTTCTTCTAGTCGTTCTTCTCCCCACTCTTACTCTTACCAAACAAGCTTCATGTGCTCGGTTTAGCTTCCACATCCCCACAGGACATTCCGCCCTTGCATTATCGACAACTTCCCTCCTCGATTGCTTCAAGAAACCCAAATCAAATGTTCTTCAAAATGTCGATGAAGCAGAACACCCTCCATCTATGGCTCATGTGTTCAAAAGGAGACTTGGAGGGACTAGGGCTCTCAAGCATACACTCTCTAAGTGCAACAAAATGCAAGACAACAGTCACAGCACAAAGGAGGAATACAACAAGAAGGCCATGGGCACCAACACTACTGACGATCACAACATTGTGCATGGAGACTTGTGAAAATGCATGCACTATCCTCAATGCATGCACTTTGGACTTTATGTTTTTGTTTTATGTTTGTACTTGGACTTCCGCCGTTTTACTTTAGCCAAAGGCTAAATAATAATTGGCAAAAAAAAAAAGTAATTATTCTTCGTAAAAGAACTCATGTTATTACATCTTACACGTACCACTCTGATTACGGCCGCGTTCGGCAACAACCTTTTAGATAGCATTTAGTATTTTGATCAAATCAATACATTAATTAGTTAATTTTTAATGTTCGATAAACTAGTGCTTTGACTAGCACTTCAAGTAACGTTTAGCGTTTTAAACAGTGTTTTTAAAAAGCTAATAATATTAAAGTTTGACATTTAAAAGTAGCGTTCCATATTTTTTACCAATAAATATCCTTTAAAAAATTTATCTTTGAAAATTATCTATATCCTTTTATATCAATTTACATTAATCAACTACTCTAACAGCTAAATTTACCGAACACAAACCGCTCATCTAAACAACCATTCGCGAACAGAAATTAAAAATACTATCCGCTATCTGAACCGCTATCCGCTACCTAAACCGCTATCCGCTATCTAAACAGCTAATTTTGTCGAACAGGACGCAGCAATCTGAACAATAAAGGTGGGGCTGTAAACTTGGAAAACTTTTCCATCAGAACTAAGCCTTCTTACAACCACCCACACTAATTACATTAATTTATGAACATGACAATTAGTGTTGAAGATACACAACTAAGAAAAGCTACAAGCACGGAACACGGTTATCACAGCTAAACCTCGAAGCTTTGTACATGAAGTGTGAGCGGCTTCGATGCACAGACAGACGATGTTAACGGAGTGCTAATGTGCTAATGCTTACTGATTCAAACGGAACAGGCATCTATAATGGTGTCCTACGGTTAGCTGCTCTCTGGAATGGGGTCACTATCTGGTTGTTTGGGATGAGGGGCACCCCCGTTCATTCTCGCACGAGCTTCTGCAAACATCCGTTGCTGCTCAGCAGCTGCTTCTTCCTCAGTCATCTCGGCACCACTGCCCCACTTCCCACTTCGAACTCCATCTTGCTGAAAGAGTCACAGCATGAACATCATAATAAATCAATAAAAAACACCAAGGAAGACAAACTTCAGCATTTTTTAGGATTAGCATCTCAAAATAACTGTGCACTTCTGACAAATGCTTAGACGAAAACAGTAAGGGATGAGCGTCATTTGACTTGAGACACCTAAAATAGAAACGACATTTATTCTGAGATAAGCAGGTTGAAGTGGCTATAAGCGTGACATCTACAGTTCCATTAGGAGATGAAAGAGTACCAATGTCTCCAGTTTATGTTGTTCATATGCAGCATGTACCTCTTCAATGTACTCGCCAAATCCAAGAACCTGAATAGGGGAAAAAGAGTGGGAACGCAGACACCATAAGCTGTCAATGAATAAATAAGAGCTGCACTGAAACAGAATAAAATAAAAAATATCAGAGTGCAGAAATCAATAGTCAATCTAGCCAAGACACAGCTGTCCACAGATTGACAGCCGTTAGCATTTCAAAGCAGGAACAAGCAGAAACAGCCAGGTGTAGATAAGTGTATGCATGTACAATCAGTGTTATCATACCAACAGTTTTCTGCTCTCACTTTACCATCAACAACAGTCTCTACCTGTGACAAGACTATCAAACAATGGAGTTCAACTCATCGACTAGAGTAGAAATTCAACAAGCAGACAGAAACCCTACACCACTCCAAACAACCCCTGCTAGACAATTCAGGCCCATCTACAAACTATCAGAAAGGGCAAGAGCCTTGACAATCCTTCTTTCAACTTACAAAAGCAGCAGCAAGAAATCATTTCTTAACTCTAAGATATGTGTCACTCACACCACAGAATGGCACAGATTTCGGAAGGAAGGGGGGCAGAGGTCACAGAAACCAGCACAGTCAGGTCAACTGGGAGCTTCAAGGTCAACCTGCTTCACACAGTTACCTGAAGCACCAAGGACAACCATGAAATTTATAAGTCACAGCTTAATCCTAGTTGGAATACCTTATGTAGGACAGTCCAACTGGGGTCATGAGTTGATGGAAGACGGAGAACAGCCACGACATAAAGCTCAGCTTGCTCTCAGCCCCCCCAACTTGAGTATAACTGATTCATCATCAGAAGCCATTATTTTCAGCCCTCAAATAACCATAAATTGCAAACTATCATTAAGGACATTCGTGGGCCTCTTCCCTTCCAAAGCTTCTACAAAGTCAAGCTGCAGATGAGATTTGAAGTATGCGAGAGGCCTCCAGCACTAACATCTACAAGACTTGATACTAGCAGTTTGTGATTATGGAAGAAAGCTGCCACCGCTGCTATACACATAACCCACTTCACCCTCCAAATATCAAAGGATACAATCATGTAGGATTTGACTCCAAGGCGGTGTACTCAAAATCAACATAATCAGTCAAGACGCAACAAGGTCCAAGCTCTAAATGCAAGGCACAGGAACAAGTACATCAATCATGTGAGGAGCTCTAACCATGCCATAATGAAACGGCCAAAAAAAATTAAAAAATCATAAGAAGACAAGATATGCAACAAGATTCAAAACTCCTACCCAAGGCCAAACACAGAACTATCTCTACATGAATAGCATATCTTTCATGGGAAAAGGCAAACATTTGAGGAAGTAAATACCTGCAAAGCCTTCAACACATGCTCTGGTGCAATTGTTCGCTTTTCTTCTCTATTGCAAACTTCATTGGATTCTGAAGATACGAGATTTATGAACTCTAAAAACAGAGAAAACGTAAATAAAAGCAGAAGAAAAATAATATGCACCAAATAAGAAAGAGCTACAGGTAAATGAGAATCCAGTAGCATTACGCAATGATATCATAATTGCAACGAAGCATCAGCATAAATATGTCAGCAGCTAATGCCAGAGAAAATTAACAAGATTGTTTTCAACAAAAATAAAACCACAGTAACAGTTGATAGATGATGATATTTGACCAATGCGTACTAAAGTCAAACATGATTCAAATGGGACAAAATACAACAAAACAGATTTCTGAATACTCACCTACACAACACTCAATTAATAAATCTTGTGCATCTCTTGCCACACGAACATCAGGGGGCAACATCTCCTTTATAATTTTAGTCATGGTTGCTACAAACAATTCGCAATTTGCATTATTAATAAATGAAACAATAGCAAGAGTACCACAATTTTGACTAGGTTTATCCGCAAACAAAGCTGATTGGTAATTATTAAATTGGAAAAATTGTTCCTCTTCCGGGGTCAGAGGTACCGGAAATATATGTAATTAAATGATATTGTAGGCATCTCATGTCTGGATGTTTCCGTGATAATTGGCTACATGACATGGACCAGAGGAATGAAAACGAACCAGTTAGGTGACAGCAACAGCAAGCATGTTCGTGGAACCCATACATGTCAAATGGCATATACCCAGGCTATCATATACATATCCATAACAAAGGACTCATGCAGGGAATTGCCAAGAAAGTGTCGGGTGGAAAACAAAGGTCAAACCCATAACAAATCCAAAAAGATGCTTAGACTTTCTTGCATGCTTCGCAAATCACAATTGGGTGAAGTCAAGATCAATAGGGATGTCCCTTCACTCGCGTTTAGCATTCTAAAACCAACAACCAATTTCACCGAAAATAACCCTACGGATGTTATGACAACTATACACGAACAATCGAAGTCTAGTCCCACATGAAAGTCATAACAGAGCCAAAGTGTTAGATAAAATAAAAGTGATTGGAACTTCATCTTATTCTAACCTTTTCTCCAGGGTGAGAGGGGTTACCTTTGGGAAGTGAAGCATCTTCTTTAATCTTGCCAACTATGTCCATTGGGTCCATTGAATAACCTACGGATGAAAAATAGTTTGCTGACAGGAGTAGTAAAACATCCACAATATCACAAAGCAAAATAAGGTTGCCTGGATGCTGAAAACACTTTCCTTATTCCGCATTCATCTTTCTTTTTTCCATTTTTTTGGGTTGGGGGGGGGGAGGTGGAGGTGCTTATGTCTATCATCGAATACCTATACTCAAAAGAACATCCCAGGGAGAGCAGGGGGGTTGGCATTCAAGAGCTGAAACTACAACTTCTTGCAATCCAGTTTAAATACAATATTCTGTTTCTCATTCAGAGGAGATGCAACATGCATATCCCAGTTGCAGACTAAAAAATACATATACCCAGCTCAACTAAACATAAAACTCCCATCTCTGCACTCCCAGGCATGAAACTTAATGCTTAGCCACTTATGCATAACAGGCAAGGTTGTTGACTCGTCTGGATGTCAACTTGTTGAGCAATGATTCAATACATAACCTCCATTAGAGGGGGCTAAAGGCTAATACAAATAAACAATGAAAAAAGAATCTTTACACAGGATTCAAATCAACTCAAATTGGTGGTATTCATAGTATAGCTGCTGATTAGGTGAACTCTTAGACAACTTAGGAATTCCAGCAACCTCACATCATAACGTGCTTATATGCGGGCAAAAACTCAATAGCAAAATTTAGACTCAACACTTGGGAATTAATAAAAATAGCAGAGATGAAAACAGCAAGCACTCAAAATCCTCTATTTTTCCTTTTTGCATCAATCGCATCAGAATATACACTCCTGCTACCAGAAAATATGAACCCTAACTCCATGAATTCCCATACATATGACAAAACACACACACATAGAGGGGGGGGGGAGAGAGAGATAGAGAGAGAGGCGTACCACAAAGCAGCAATACTACAAACGGCGGCGGCGGCAAAGGGGTGCTGATGAAGGTGGAACCGCCGGAGAAGGGTGGAGGAGGAGGTTTTAGGGTTTCCGAAGGCCAAGTGGCGTATGTGCGTCACCGAAGTAGTCGAAGATCGAGAAGAGTCCAAGCTGCTCCTACAGTTCAACTCTCTCTCTCTCTCCTCTTCCTCACTCTGACTCTCTCTCTCTCTCTCTCTCTCTCTCTCTCTCTCTCTTTCCGTCTTTGGTTTGCGTGCGCCCTTTCCCTTTTTTTTTTTTTTTTTAATTTGGTTGGGTGGAAGAAAGGTGGCAGAAATTTGGCACCTTAAGGGATACGATTCCCAACACTTTCGACATTGGCTTTGACCTGGTCATGCCAGAGCTCAGCTTGATGGGCCAAGCCCAAGCGTGGGAAATTTAAGCTCGTCTCGACTGAGTCGAGCCGGGTTATCCGTCTTAGAAGTAAATTGCATTTTCCTGATAATTGTACTTACATTGTGGGTACAATGATTCAATTTTTAAGCATGTTATTAATACTTATCGTTAAGTAGGGTATTATAATTCTTTAAAGTCAAATACACATTTTTAAATCAATCACGTGAATATTTCAATTACACAGAAAAAAAATATGATATGTTAAAAGACTCCACTAAGCTTGAACTCGGCTCGATCAAACTCATCTTAGCTAAAGGTTGGCTTGAACTCAGTTTGACGCGGGTTCGATTCGATAGCTTTAAATTTTAACAAGTGCTTAGTTAAACCAATAAAAGAGAAAATTTGATTAAAAAAATATGGCGTCATATAAACTCAAGGAGATCGAGAGAGGAGTTTACTTAAACCCATGACCTAATAGGTTAGTAATGTCCCAATAATATAATTTCAATAAAATAAAATAAATAAAACTAATAATTCCATTCCTATATTTAGACAAAAAAATGATCAACCAAATAACCCCTTTTTTTTTTTTTTGGGCGACAAAATAACGTAAACAAAATTTCGACCAAAATTTCTTGTATTATATTTGGAAAAATACTTTATCAACATTTTTTGATAGACACAAACATTTTACTAACTGAACTGACTACCAATCGCCAAAAAAAATAAAAATAAAAATAAAAATAAAAATTCTACAAATGCATGCAAAGGGATACGGTGAGAGAGTTGAGACTGAAACACAATATGGACCAGAGAAGCCCAGCAGGAGTGACTCAAGTTTGGGCCCAATCTTTTCAATACAAGCCCACATCGGCCCATTTGATTTGATTGCAGGGGAGAGAAACTTAGTGGTTAGTTTCTTGCCCAGCAAGAAGGTTCCAGAGTACAACAAATTGCCAGTTCATTCCCCCTAATTCAAATGCATTCACATCAATTTCATACCTTTCCCTGAAATCTTCTTTTCTTGAGGTAACTTCTCCCTTTTCTTTCGTTGCTTATTTATTATATTATTATGGGGTTTGTTTCTTCTTCGTTGGTTTTGATTTTGATTTTGTTTTGTCAGTGTGGCATTTTGTCGAGCATCTGGTGTGCATTCTTTCTGTAAATGTTGTGTAATTTGGTGTTCGTTTCATGTTAGGAATTAGGTTGGACTTGCTGTTGCTTTGATTTTGTTATGAGAACGATGATTTTCATTTGGGCACGGGTAAATTCTGGGCAGTGGTCAAGTGGGTTGATAAGACTCTCCTTGTAGTTGCTTGTTCTATGTCATTAGTTGGGAAAGTCTTACCCGACATGATAATCTTATCAGAACCCGGCCTAAAGTTATTGAGAGAAATCCGAATCCGACACGAACCGAACCGATTTTGACCGAAGCTGACACTTTTTGACTATGTAGCTTGAAAACAAACTATTTGCAAGACAGACACAAAATTCATTCGTTTATTGAATAGGTCAACCCGAAGCGACCCATTACTCAGCTCTTGATATATATCAGGTTGTATTTGAGATTCTGAGATTTGAGAATACTTCAAACCCAATAATTAGCCTTAATGGCTTAATGCTTTGCTAGTTGCATATGCAAACATCCTTTGCGCATCATGTGTGGATGTGCCTAGATCTTTCTTAAGAACGTTAAACAGTGCACTAATCAAAAGCAGTCCCTCTGATTTCGGAACATGGTTAAGGTTGCATATACTTAGCTATGCCCAAACCCGCCCCCTAGTGGGTTGCATACTGTGATACTGGATTGTATTTAGCCTTTGATTGTGCTTCCTATGCTTTCTTTTCGTGCATGGACGTGCCACGAAGACTGTCAGCTAGTGGATATCATAGTTTGAGCATCTGGTTTTGAAGCAGGACTAAACATGGAAGCCCAGAAGGTTCAAACTGAAACAAATCAAACTGCAGCTGCTGCTGCAACTTCTGCGGAAGTGTCTTCTTGCCGGAAGATAAAGAGGGACGATGCAACTTTCCTGGAGGACGTGAAGGACCACATTGACGAGTTCATACATGCTTCAATGGCCGAGCACAAGGACTGCTTTAAGAAGACAATGCAGAAGGTAGAGATCCTGTTATCATTGTACTATCTATTACTTCTTCCTAGTTCATCTAAATAGTTTTTCGCCTAATGTCTGTGAGATAATCTCTGACTGCAGATGTTTAGAATGACAACGAAAGTGGCTGAAAGGAATTCTGAACGGCAGGAAGTGGAGAGTGTCCTGCCTCTTCAGACCACAGTTTCAAACTAAAGCTTAATTATCTACACCACCAAAAAAAAAAAAAAAAAGTGTCTTTCATTTGGGAATAATCATGATTTTGTATTCATGGACTGTGTTTTGTGAGTTGTTTTGACTTGCTGTCGCTGGGGACATGCAACAATTTGTTAGTTGTTCTCTGGGCATACTGCTGTTAGTAGGGATAGGCAACGGACCGGGTACCCATTGGATTAAGTGGCCAGTCCGTTTAAAATATGGCTAATAATGGATCGGGTTAATAGTGGACTGAGCCAATATTGGACCAATCCATTAAGGCATATTAACGGACCGAACTGGGTTAGCTCATTAATGGCCCGTTTAGTGATCTATTAATTTTTTAACCTATTTGACACATTAGTTTACATGTTCTAATTGGTTAAAATTACCAATGCTTTATACATAACAATAATTTCTATATACTGTTTTTCGGCGCAAGTTTGTTCCGTTTTTAATCGGGCCCAAAGTGGGGTGCCCATGGGCGACTCGACTCAACCTATTTATAGCTTGGTTGTGTATTTTCTAACTTTGAATTTGGAATAGTTTAATTTGGTTGGAAAATTACAGAGATTTTAATTGAAAAATTAACTCACCAAAAATATTCCCTAGTGATAATGGGTGGGCTATGCGCGGGTTAGGTTTACTTAGTCCATAATCCAGTCCGGTCCATTAATAAATATGTTGGGCCTAACCCGGTCTGGTGAGTTAATGGGCTGGTCCAGTCCGACCCGACCCAATCCGTTGCCCACCACTAACTATTACTAATTAGTATGTGTAATTCTCATCTTTCAAGACACGGAATGGTATTTTACGACAGAATAATGGCCCACATATATATATATATATGTATCTATTGCTTAACATTGTAACTTAATTTTCTTCACAGTGACAATGAAAACTTAGATGACATAATAATATTAGAACATTGTACATTTCAAAAGATTAATTAACATATATTATTTATTAAATTAAAAAGAATATATAAACTAAAATCATCTTCTTATATGTAAATCTTCAAGGATGACCACCTTCTCTAAGTTGTTGAATTCATAGAGAAGGGGTGTGGAGAAGAGAAAGAGGGTAGAACAAGTAAAATGCACAAATAAACATCATATTACCAAAAAAGTATGATTTTTGTTTTGAATAACACTGAATGTAATTTTGACAAAAAGAAAGAAAATATGATAATTTTAATATTAAATAGTAAAAAGCTTCCTCAACAACCTCATTCTAAGGAGCTTTTTATAAATTAGCTTTTTAGATATAGAAAACTCTTTAATCAAAAAACTCAAAGAACATTTTGATCGAAATCAAACAACTAATAATTTGATCTCAAAAAATTGTTTACTAAATAGGCCCTAAATCAAACTCGAGTTGCACAAAGGATCAAATAAGGCCCCCATATTGGACTAAGCGACGAACACCTTTGATCAGGCCCAATCAATTGGACCTAATTCTTATTACCAATTGTAGTATGCTAAGCAGCTTAAATTATTATTATTTTAAAGCTTCTTTCTTAGAGGCTACATATTCAGTGACATAAGAATATAATTTTTAAAATTTTGACCAAGTTAAATTCAAGTTTGAATCAGATCATATTAAAACCAAAATTTACAAATTATTATTTTTTTTATAAAAAATTTACAGATTATTAGATAAAGATTGAAATCGATGTAAAATTAACTAAGTTTAATCTCATTTAAATTGGGTACTTTTACAATGTAATTGAAAAACGAACACCCCTAAGGTGGCTTAGAGCATTCGCAGCTCAGCAAATGCAAATGGAACGTGACCCTACAACTGCCACATATTCTTTGCCTACTTGCTAAGTCAAAAGTTGCCCTGTGTGGTGGACCGACAGACCGTTCCCATACGCAGGTCACTATTTTTTGTCCTTTTGTTATTTTTGTTTTGTTTTTTCTTTTCTTTTTTCCTTAAAAATATTATTTAAATGCTTAAAAAAAGGTTGTATGTTATGAAATGAGTCCATAATAAATATTTTATTGAATTATCAGAGTTAGAGTTTCATATGTTAGAGAAGTAAAAAAATATAAGCTCAAAAAAATAAAATTTTTATTGATATGACGGGATAGAGTTCTAAAATTTGGACCTCTAGTTGAGAATGCTCTTAAAAGCAATTCAGTCAAGGGAAGCCGAGTCCATCGGACGCCCCAAGGCCAAATTTTGGACCACAACAAATAAACACTACACTACATGTTCAAGCAGAAAAAAATGTAATCAATTTTTTGACAATTAAAAAATTATTTTTGGATTTATTCGGGAACTAAAAAATAAACATTCCATTTTTCAGAAAATGAAAAATATATTTACAAGTTATAAACATAAAATACAGATACAAAAATTAAAAAGACAAAAGTAATTAAATATATTTTATAGTGGACTCTATGACAAATATTTTATTTGATGATTCAAGTTAAAATTTCATTGCTTGAAGAAATAATAAAATGTAAAGTCTAAACACTAAAATTTTTACTGATGTTGCAGCAGATCAGAATTTCAAAAATTAAAACTCTAATTGGAGATGCTTTTAAATTTGACAAGTGATGACCTAACCCCACCAAAAGCCATTTATATCTAGAATAAAAAAACTCTGGTCCTTTGTCATGGTATTAGCACGATTTTTCTTGGTTTTCATTTTGAGAAACAGTTCTTGACCTTAAAACATGGCTCAATATCGTCCTCACGGTTGCTTGGTCTATAACCTACACTTTTGGTTGACAGGACGAGGCAGCCAATAACTATTTGAGAGAACATGTGTTGTGCAAAGAGAAAAATGCTGCCTCCACATATATCACCAAATGGGATGTGAATCAATACAACTATAGGTCCACCCAAAGGTACACTTAACCTATTTGATGCAAATTCCATCCAAGAAAAATCTCATCTCTACTTTCTGGTAAAGAATGTAATCATTTAACACTCGATATCTGGAATGGAATCTAAATATCTAATACAGTAGATTTGAAATATAGATATAAATAATCGCCTTACATGCTAGATCATTATATATGCAACTAGATTGAACTAGTTAAAGATTCGATACCTGTCCATATACATACTCATACCTCAAATCGCCAAAGAGCACTTGGCTTCTTTGGCGTCATAACTGCCTTTGGCTGTCGAGGTCATGAGTTCAAAGCCCATGCATTGCACTTCACCTGTGTAGTGGCTCCGGTGCTTAATCTTTGTACGCTTTACGAGTACAATGGCAACAAACAATGAAAACCTCGGTGTGGATCCAATCGTAGCGGAATTCAGGAAGATCTACGTGTATAGAATTTTAACCTTAGCAAGTAAAGAGCCTATTTTTATATGACCTCCCTTGGTTTCTGGGGTGGCATATGTCAACTTCCAGAGACCTCAAGAAACAAGACTGCATCAGTCAGCAAATCATTCTGTTGTCCTGTCATGGATGTATTCATGATTTCATGTTGAATCACTGGATTCGATTACAAAAGGCCATGGGAACCGGATTTAGAACAAGAATTGTATCAGAACTCAAAATGAAGGATCAAATTGCTACATCCGACTCTCCCACACCCTGTTTAGGCATGACTTTGGGATAAGAGTTGAACTTGGATTTAAAGCCAAACTAACCCAAAATCTGCTTTAACTATGCTGGTGGCATTCTGGCGAACAGCTCATGGGGTAAAAAGACAGCACAATTGAATATGACCCAACCCTGAAATGACTAACCCAAATGTTCCATAAACTATAGGTGTCAATTAGTTCAACTGGTAAAGTATCTAAGGGTTGTTACTACTTACTAGAGACTTGGGTTCAAATCTCACCTATATCGGTATTTGTGCTTCTTTCACACTGAAAAGGAAAACATGTTCCATTAACTTGCTTTAACCTGATTCAAAATTATCCTGACAAGGGTGCATGTTTGTCACGTTTGGACGTACCATGATATTGATCTCCTATCTGTAGCAAGAAGTGCAAGTACCAGTTGACAAAGAAGAAAGTTACCGATGAAGGATCCAGGGAGGACCACTGAAGCCTCTGAAGTTATAGCGTTCTAAAAGATCCAGAAAGGACAAACCAGACAAACGGAAGCAGATTCCCAAGCATCGAAGTACCTCATTTTAATCAAGAAAGTTATAACAAAGACAAGTTTGTGACTCAAGATGTCAAGAAAGGAGATGGTCCAGGAAGCCATCACAGATTATGCTCTTTAGCAGAATACTTCTTACAATTTGAATGAAAACGAGAGAACAAAGACAGAAAAGGAGGGCTAAAAGGTGTGGAAGCCCTTCTTTCAAGCTATGTAGGTGACAGAATATGAGAGGATACCAGGCATCCTTCTACTAGCATTTTTGATAGGTGAATGCAAGTCTGCAACAAAATAAAAAGGTGAGGGGGAAAAAATATGTATGTATTTGGATTTTGCAGCAGCCTAGAGGAAACAGAATCGCAAGGTGGTGATGGAATTTGTGAGTGATTATACACTCACCTCACCAAGCAAACCCCCACACCCCTGGTGGCAGTTATGTCAGCCACAAGGAAAAACAAAACAAAACAAAACAAAACAAAAGAGCTCATACCTTCCTTGGGATATTTCTACAGTTCTTGCCTTTTCATGTGTATTGAAAACCAAGATCTTAAGAGGGGCAACATCTGAGTAGGTTTTACCTGCAGAGACAAGAAAAGAGTTGCATTACTGCCAGCGAGTGGACTTGCTCGAGTAAATGAGAGACTTCAAATGTGATGGTAAAACACATGAATTTTGCATGTATCCACAATCATTTCTCTTTCAAATAATGGTATATAGTTTAATAACCTACCTGATAAATTTCTGGCTCTTTGATTGCCCTATACTAAGAAGCACGGACACCCTCCACGGCTTCACGTACCCGTGTCCGACATGTGTCGGACATTGACACTCTTGGACACTCTTTAGGCACTCTCAAATGCATGTAGAACTTATAGACAACATGAAGAAATCAGGTTATGTTATTGAGAGTTGTAGAATGCACATACTTTGAACAATTTGCTATTGTTCTCATCCAAACATGATCTTCTCAAGGATAAAGACATAAAACAAATTATAATCACATAGGTAATAAAATAAATATTCGCCAACCAATATGTGTGCACTGTACGTGTCGTATCCTACTTTTTAGAAAAATCACGTGTTTGCGTGTCGCTGTCACGTCGTATCCGTGTCACGTATCGGTGTCCGTGCTTCTTAGGCCCTATAATCAGCTTTTACTATTATATCTTGTTTAATAATCTACTGGTCAAATGCCTTCATATGGTATTGAGCAATTAATCATTCCAACAATGACCCATCTAGTAAAGTCATCACTTATCACAGGTATATGTCAACTAAAAGATGTATATTCTGCTGTATGTATGTCATCCAAGATTTGACTCTATTCATCAATCAATACGCACAATATTTGACAGTGTTTTCCATTTTCATGAATGATTATCCATCCAAACTACCTCCCCCTAAAACTTGCAGCTGTTGAGGGGTGGCATATGATTTCATCCCGGGCTTAGTCTTGATGGACAGCTAGAAAGTTTTGAATCTTCGTTCTCTCAGGTGGTAAGATGATCGCAACCTAGTGAACTGAACAACCCCTATAGAATTCTGCTTTCAAGTCACTCACAAGTCATAAGGCAGAAGTACTCTCAGAACTTAGTCCTTTTAACCCCCCCGGGGCCCCACCCAGCCACACAAAACTGTTTTTATTAAGGTGATGTCTGATTTGATCTTGGACAGCTGGAAGGGCTGCGGAAGAAGTGGAAAGACATGTTACTTAACATACAAGACAAATTATATGAAAATATTGCTTTAAACCTTCTGAGCTAACATTGTATCTTGATTCTCGATGCCACACTTACTCAACTTCAGGAAAATTCCTTGCAAATTGTGAGAAAGTAAGTTTCAACAACTGTCCCAGCACCCTTGATAATTGCACTTTCTCAACTTCAAGAAAATCCCTGCTCTATTGTGAGAACTAACTTTGAACTGGTCACTGCCAAATCATAGCAACCTCTGGCTGATGCCTCTGACAATTACAACCAGGCTCCATGGGACACAATTCAACCTCAAACTGAGAAGATATAACCTAGGAGAAATGCAGACAGCCAAGTTGGTTATTGCCTCAGCAAGGTGTTTTCTTTTTTTCTCCGGGTTTCTAAACAACAGGAACGATTTTATTGAATTGTATCTGTAATTGTAACAAATGTCAAGAAGCAAATAGAAGACATGGGACCTCCAGAAGTCTCTTTGGAACAGTCAAAGAGAGATTACGCTTTACAGCCAGTGCAATTTTGCAGTAAAAGTGAAAACATGTTTCAGTCATATCATATTTGCTCATCCGTGGAAATTAGCTGGCAGAATGCTCACACTGTAATCTATCAGAGACAATTTTGCATGTGAACTTAATTTTGAGCATAACAAGCAAGTGGCAAAAGGATTGGTTCTTAAGGAAGACAAAGTGAAGGCCGTACAAATAAAACATCAACAACTCGCTCAACTTGTTATTAGAGAACATATCCTGATTCGACAATGAGTATAGTCTAATGGTAAGATTATTCCAATAGATCCCACCAATAGGGCCTCATCCAGGCAACTTGTACACCGATACCATAATCTATCAAAGACAATCTTCCTTGATCTAGTAACTTTTCCATGATCATCTCCCATGCAGATATTTATCAGGTTATTCCCCTATGACGGCCCCTTTTAAGCTCAAGTATTCTATGCTTGAATATCACTCACCTAATCTTTAGTCTGGTCATTATGAATGAACGAATGAATGAATTAACCTCTTTTGCCTCTTTGGATACATTTTGAGTTAAGGTCCAGCATACATCAAGTTGAATAAAATACAGTAGCACAAGCTCTTAAAGAATGTAGAAGCTTACTAACTGTGCAATTTGTAATGCTGTCAATTAAGGGAGCCTAAGCCGAATTGATGGTACGGTGCATATTAACACGATGCACCTTCCTTTTGGGTTAACTAAATTACTTTTGCCTCTTTGAATACGTTTTGAGTTAAGGTCCAGCATGCATCAAGTCAAATACAACACAGTAGCATAGGCTCCTAAAGAATATAAAAGCAAAAAGGAACATACTAAATATGCAATTTGTAATGCCCTTAATTAGGAGAGGTTTAACTGAATTGATGGTACTATGCATATCAATATGATGCACCTTCTTGTTCCAAAGTCCATGAGTAAGAGCTCTAAATTTAAGTGCGCTTCGCTTGAGGCAACTTTGAGATGGATAACCTCTTGGGAAAGTTTCTCTTGAAGTGTGTGTGTCACAAAACCATGTAAGACAAGCTTATGGCTTCTGGAGCCAGTTGTCACTATAGAAAGAGGTGCATGGGAAACTGCCCATGGTTAGATCAACTGGTTGGAGCAGTACACAATGGCACTCCTATCTAACATATACTAATAGAGAATGCTGTTATGGAAAACTTGAGATGCTTGATAGTAACTGTAATGCTAAGGTTAACAGAAAGAAAATACATTTCTCAAGTTTGTTCACAACTTTCTTAATAGTCAATAAACACAATGAAGTAATACTCAATACTGGTTCCTCATTTCCACAAGTTCTGCAATTACCTAAATGCAAAATGCAGGATCAGCAGTTTTAAGATGAAAGACGTACATTTTCTTTTGCATATTCTGACTTAACTACGGGATCATTTAGTAAAACATCCAACGTTAATAATTGATGGAAGACACAATAAAAGAATCCCAGTGGGCCCCATAAGACTATTACATATGCAACTAGGGGAGATTCCAGTAGCCAACCATAATTCTAGTTGCCATATTTTCGCAATATCAATTGGCAGATGATATCACTAGCTAGTTGGAGGTGAAAGATCTCAGTGTTTAACCAAAAAGTTACGGATCACCTTTTCCTGTATGAGCAGAACAGCTGGAAACAGCTATACAAACTAATAAACCATACTTTCCAGCAGTGAAACTGAAAAACGAACTGGTTTCAATACTTCTTTGGGCACAATCACTAACCAAGAAAATGCACATTGACGAATACCTCGTTCTCTTAAAAACATACTATGAACTTTTATTTCTTGATGTGTTGCCTTTTTCTGTTTCTAATTGCAAAAGATAACTTTCACTAGTCTTGGTAACTAATTTCCAAGGAAAGAGCATGCAAACATCTTGCTTGATGGCGCACCTATGATGGAGAGCCACCTGAAGCTAACCAATTTTATTCTGCATCAGTCTAGAGATATTCCGACAAGCGCTGAAAAATCACTGTATCTCATGTGAGAATTCTGTCCTTCCCAAGGAACCTGGGGAAGGGGGGGGTTGCTGGTATGTTACAAAGCGGCATAAGAAGATCAAGAAAACACACAAATACTGCAATTGATCATACCAGTTAGCAAAGATCCTAGCAGCCACTGACCATGGTCTTCTCCAAATCCTGTTCTATCCAAAATGAATTTCCCTAGATTTTGAAAATGTCAGCAATGTACCTTGTGCACCACAACAGCAAAATAAATCGGCTACAGAAGACCAAAACTTGACTGCGCAGAGCAGTGAAGGATAGAAACCATGAAAACTGCAGTCAAACACACGGAAAAACAAAGTTTTAAAAAAAAAAAGGGTCTCACAAGCACACAGAACAACAGCCATAGGACGTGTACTCCTTGTCTAATTTTATCCATAGTTTAAGATTACAAATATCCTTTTTTTTGGGGGGGGAGGCAGGCGCTCTTAATGGACTGTTGCTTTGCTTCGGCTAACTTGGACTAATTTGTGGCTTAACTTTTATCAAGACACTTTTTCTTAGCTGACGAAAATCTTTAAAGAGATTCAATTAAACATGAGCAGCGCTAACTGGACTATACAACTGATACTTGAATTCTATCATTTGGCAATTAGCACTCCCTAGCTTGACAAACTGTAGACATAGTCAGAGTCTCAGTTGCTGAAGGAGTGAGGTTTTGTGGGTTTCCCTTAAAAACAATGCCAATTGGACAAGGAAAGTAGTGGGCAATATTTGAAGACCTTAAAATTTGATGTAAAGATTTCTCAACAAACTTGTAACAATATGACATCACCAGTAACAGGTAGAGGAAGCTTTTTCTGCAAAGAATATTGATAATCAAAATAAGTGGCTTGTGGCTTATATGTTCAATTCTCAGTATGATTACAAATGGAATGAACTTGAATCTCCTCCACAAGTCAACATACTGAAGAGGATGGAGAAGCTTACTCAACAATGGTTTAATGGTTCATATACAGAAATCGATCAGCATCCTAGTTTTCACTATCAGGCATAATAAAAAATGCAATTTTCTTACTGCATCACCACACTCTTTCAGATGCTTTTCACTAGAGATTATATGACAGATAGGAGACAAAGACTTGAATCTAAGTTTTCTTTCACATGATTTTTTTCCCCCCCTCCCAAAGCCTGGACTCGTTAAACTTGTAAGTGAAGAAACCCAGACTTCAGCAAATTTCATCAAATAAACAAACAAACAAATATGCACCTAAAAGAACAATAACAGCAGACAAGTGTTACATGCTTGATGTTATTGGAAGACTTGCCAGCTTTGGACACTCACTTAGGATTTGTGAAGTAACATGCTAGTGATTGGGAATTTACGGCATATATCATTCATATTCAACAGCACGAGCGTAGTTAGAAAAACACAACTTAACCAAAACTGAAAACGAAGGAAATAAATAGCAACTGCAGATATAGAATCTCCTACCCTCCACCCTAATGTTCTGATATCGAATCTTCCTTCCTCTACACTAGTGTTTTTTTCCCCTTATTATTCATTGAGAAAGAATCATTGAAATGCCAGAACTTTTTGAAATACCTTGTGCAAAAGCTTTGCACAACTAGCATCTCGTCTTCTCCTCCTCCTTCATACCATCTTATAAATAGCACACATTTCCAACTCTCTTCTCATAAGACAGTTTCTCAGCAACTGCCTATCCTTCCTAGGCTCTCTTTATTTCTACGACATAGTTCCCTACTTCAACAACAATTTTGTTTACTGTCTTTTTTCTAGTCCTTGATTTGGAAAATAATCTCCAAAGCCAACAGCATTCTGCAACCCATTTTCTTTTCTACTCTCTCTCTTTTTTGCTATTTTAGTTCCTTCAGGTCAGCAAAAGCAAAACGTACAATGTCGTCTCCCGGCTCAGAATCCTGGACAGCAGAACAAAACAAGGCCTTTGAAAGGGCCTTGGCTGAGTATGACAAGGATACTCCTAATCGCTGGCAAAATATTGCCAAAGCAGTTGGGGGAAAAACTGAAGAAGAAGTCAAGAGGCATTATCAAAAGCTGTTAGAGGATCTAAAGAGTATCGAATCAGGCCAGGTGCCATTCCCAAATTATTGGAGGTGAGCAAGAACAATGAAGAGGCGAGAAACAAAGGTATGATGCAACTCAATGCCATAGTATCCCAACATACCGGATGAACACCACCTATACTTACTACATCCTCCCTATTGAGCTTGCAACATAAATACCACGTCTAGAAATGAGCCTCACTTTCCATGTTGAAAAAAGCAGCACAAAAGGGCCACATATCACAGCGGACTAACCCAATTGGATAATTAGACACTTCAGCTACCAGCTGAGAGAACTTTGTCATCATATCGAAAACTTAAAAGTTTAATCACCATACTCCAAAGGCATATAATTTGGAAGTTATTTCCCACCTTTTCCACCCGAGAAACAACATAAGCTATGCATGTCTAGAACATGGGTACAAGAGCACACCAGAAAATGTTGACATGGCTATTTCCTTTTACTTATTATTACTCCTATGCAGTTCTAACTGACCTGAATATACCCAATGCTCTGGTAGAATGTCAAAGCACAAGGGTAATGCAAATACACCGCACATTTTATTCCCACCAGCAGAGATCAGAGCTGGAGGGCAAGAGATAGCCACTTAACCAACCATCCAGTCCCCCTCTCCCCAAAACCACTACAAAAAAGTGAACTTTTCATAATTTTTTCGCCCCATTACTTTTGTCAACCTGATCTAGCTTTAACTACCTCCAGTGAACAGCATTGTATAAAACCCATATACACTCACAAGCCACGCATCATAAGAATTAAAACATGCAGTTTCTGGCAACAAATCATCTTTACTTTCTTTGTTATGCATAATAATAGCAGCACTCATGTTTATTTTTTTTTTATTTTTTTTTTTTTTGGGCAATGAATCAGGGAGAAGAACTCTGAGCAACATCTAGCTGATGGGTAGAAATACACAAGATCCTGATGCAATGGTGCTGACAATTTCAAGCTCCTGATTCCTCTCTCTTTCTCTCCTCCCCCCCCCCCCCAAAAAAAAGGCTAAATGTATCAAATGCCTAATTTGCAAGTTCACATTGTGCAATAATTGTAAGCGCGGGCAGATTATGTTTCTTCCTTTATAAAATTTAAGTTGAATGCGGTAAAATTGCACATGAATTGGTTATTGTGATCAGATATCATAGTTAATGACGTGGTTGCATTCAATTATCCATCAGCAACTTCGAATGAATTCGAATAACTAGCGGAATCGGAGAGATGAATTAGGATTCGAAAAAGTCTCACCTCCGCAGAAATCGATATCTCCGGAGTCTCATTGATGCCGCGAGGTGATCGAAGATGATCGAATTTCTGGGGAGAAATGTTTGCGATGGAATGAAGAACAAAAGGCGGGAAGCGTGAAAAAAATACTCAAAAAAGTAGTGCCAAAGCCTAAAAGGCTGAAAGGTTCATGAATGTTCAGGACGACTATAAAACTTTTCTCCGATGGCTGTAATTTTTTTTTTTTGGGTGCATCTAAATTAACTTTTATAGATACATATATATTTATCAATACAGGTTAATTTAAGGAAGATTTTGAATTCACATCTCGTGAATAGAGAAAATTTATTATGGGAGAACTTTATCCCTTATTGGACCAACAGTAGCTCAATTATAGTGAAATAGAGTATCCAAGTCCATATATATATATATATATATATATATATATATATATATATATATATATGTGTATATATATATATATAATGTATGTATGTGTGTGTGTATATATATATATATATGTACGTATGTATATACAACAACACCTCCCAGTGTGGGTTTTCGCTTTTGTGGGGTTGGGGGTATATATATAAATATAAGCAAAATCTTCTAAAACTAGCATTTGTCATGTGTCAAATTTTTAGAGATTTTGACTTTTTCTAACCTAATTTCAAACAAATTTCAAACCACATACTTTATTATTTTTAATTAAAATAATAAATAATAAAAGTTTTTCACTATCATAAATATAGAATATTATATTATATAGATTATGATTATAGTTATGGATTATATTTATTATAAATATACGACCACTAAGAAATAATACAATATTTTGGATTTTATTGTTGTTGTTGTTATTGTTGTAATTGTTGTTGCAACAGCAACACTGCTACCATCACCCACGCAATGTTACTACTAATAATTTATTACATGAATAATAAATCATTTATAAATCAGATAAACAATTGTACCCAGTTAGTTTTAAAAGAATAGTGAAAATCCATAATTATTTTAAGATACTTTTTTCCCATTCACCAATAATTTTCGGGATGCGGTTTTTCACTCAACTTAAAATAAATTAGTGTACTTCTTTTTTACATAGGCTCAAATAATTTTTTCACATATTACATGAATTACGAATATAATTTACTATGCTTTTTACATAAGTTATTACGATTAAAAAAACTCAAAAATTCCCATGCATGTCATAGACATACGAAAATGAAACAAAACATCGTAATCTTCTGACATATGTCACTCAAAATTTGAAAAGCATTGATTTATAAAAAAAAAATTTTTCATGCACCGCATAAAATACTATATGATTTATTATTGTATATATACACATTTGCTACAGAGAAACACTCAAAATATATCCCATGCATCAAAGGGTGAAAAACATGCTGATTTTTCATAATGGAGCAAGAACATGAAATGAAGGAAAACTCCCCCAATCACTTATAAACTGTTGGGTTGAGATTTAATTTATTATTTTGCATGATACAAAATGCGCCACTTATTGTGTAATAATTTATCAATATTTCAATATCTGATATATCAATTACTTCACCAACTTAAAATAACGAGCGATTGACCAGCGTTTGAAATAAGTATTAGGTAATATTCATAATCTGGATTAAATTAAAGATTCCAACTACTACTAGGGTTTTCTCTATCTTTGTATTCTATTTCAAAGTTTTGTGTGAATAAATTTGTGGCAAATTACAACGATGATAGTGTGAAATTTGTGGTGGATAGTCCAAAAGATAAAGTCGTGAACATTGCAGTTGATTATGTCGAGATGATATTTAGGGGGTTGAATAAGTCTGTCAAACCTGTCACTCTGGAATTGCCTAAAAAATAAGTACCAAGCAGCTATTACATGTTTAAAGTAGCCAAACTTTAAACACTAGTCTTTTACTTACACGAGTGCTCGCATAGATAATAATGTCAACTTTGATATTCTTAGATCCCATAGAAAAAGGATCCACACCGAGAGTTACGTTATTGAAACTTTAAGTAGTAGATTCCAAATTAAATGTAAAATGTGAATGCACAAGCTAGCTACGATGAGGACTCATCTTTTGAAAATGTCATGGACAATGAGCTAGCATTACATGACAAAAGCTTGGATCTAGGGGTTATGATTGTTGGTGATCATGTCACGAATAACAAGCTAAAAGAAGGCCTCAAAATTGAGAAGATTGCTCATGAAAGGTGAATAAGAAGGCCAGCTTTGTTCTCCCAACTTGTTAAATTTCAGTTGAATGCCAAACTTGTCAACCATGGTGTTGGAATCTTTATTTAGGTAATTTTAGTGTCCTTTTCAATCATTGTAGAGAAATTTGGAAGCAAAATGGTATCTGCTTAAAGGCAATCATATATTTTTTCGTTTGTCTATTTGGTTTGGACTAATGGTGTCAGCCCTAGCAAGCATAATTGAAGAAAGTTATATGTTCGGGGATGTGATCCATATGACTCCCAAGGAATTTGATTTGTTTATACTTTATAGCTTGGGCTCTTTCTAGGTTTGATTTGCTTTACATTTAGAATGATCAGTTGATTTGGACTTTATTGTTTTGACTATTTGCTCTACATTTAGAAGGCTATGGAGAATAGTTTTAATTTGTTCAAGAGCTGACATTATACTCATGGAGAAATGATTATCCAGAAGGCTAATGAAGCATGCATAAAATATCCCCTCCTGAGAAATCTTTGAATATGTAAATCACTATGTCAAGAGAATTCACTTGGTTGTAGGAGTGTTTATCAGTCCAAATTCGGATCAGACTGGATCGGACCAGTTTAGACCTAGAACCGAATAAGAAGAGGAACATGGACTGTGGACCGAACCAAATAAAACTTAGACCAGATCGGGACTGGGCTGAACAAAATCGAATCGGATTGCACCGGACTGGACCGAACAAATTTCAACTTTTATGGATTAATCAACTTAAACTAAAATACAATATCTAGAAGTAGGATTTATTCAAAAATTAAAAGTTTATTTGAGATTAAAACTTTATTTAAAAAATAGAACTTTTACGTATATATGGGCCAATAAAATAGTGAGAGATTAGAAAGGGAGAGAGAAAGAGTGAGGTGAAAGAGCAATACGGGGGTTGGGAGGTTGTGATAACTAACGAAAATCAAATCGAAAATTTCAATTTTAAGTATATATAGACTATTGCTAAATATACTAAGTATAACTAATTTTTACCATTAAAACAACCCAAATTAGTTATAAGGTTATAATATCTACTGAAGTCGGTTGGATAAGTTTTTTTTTTTAGGGGGGGGGGGGGTTCAATGCTAGGGCGGGGGAAAGATTTTTTTTGCGCCCCCCACCCCAAAAACTAACCGCCCCCCCCCCTCCCCCCCAAAAAAATAAAAAGGAAAAAAAAAAACAAGGCAAGAGGCAGAGGGAGAAATTTTGGATTTGGTTGGTGCCAAAACCCTGAACCCTTCACACATTTCCCCCCCTACGTAGCCTCCCTCATCCTACCCCCCACAGCCCCATCTCCTCTGCCCATGTATTATTTCTAACGCGACATCTCCAATGCTAACTTTTCCTACACCGACTCCAATCCAACATTGTCGTACTTGAATCCAATTTGGGCACTTTAATGGTGTTAGCTCGTCTTAATTGGAGCTTAATGGCCACAACCAGCAACCCCGCCACCGCTCTTTTTGGGTCTTGTGGACCCTCCTTCATTGCCAAGGTAATTTCTTTCTGCAATTTTGACTACTTTCTATATGGGTTTCTTATGAGTTGCGAATTGTTTGTTGCTTAAGATGGTAAGATTGGTTCATCCTTGTTTCGCATTATGTGGGTTTTCTATATCTTTCTACTTTCTACCTGGGTTTGGGTGCAATAAGTTTTATGTCTGGATTTTGTATTGAAATGGGGACGAGCTAGGTTTTGAGCTTACTCTTTGTTACATGTCAGTCAACTTTGTGTTTTAAGGAGCTTTCATATGTGTAATGAAGGTTACCTTCTTACCCAGAAGAGAAAAAAAGAAATAAAAAAACTTCGTGTGTTGATGAATTTGATTGTCTTGAAATAAGTTTTGGAAGGATGAATCAGGGAATCCAGTTGATTTGTCGGTGGGGTGCAATGGAATTGGCTCTCAGGTTTAATGCTATTTTGGGATATTATGAAGGGGAAGAGAATTAACGGGTTAGGGAGGCTATTTACTTTCACATTATTTGGTTCAAGTGAGTAAGAGGAAAGAAGGTGAACTGATTAGAAATCTTCCCATTGACCCCATTACCCCAATGTGCGGAACATACATTGTGGTAACCAAGGTGAATATCGGCAATATATTCTCATAACCTCCCTCTATTAGTTTCGCCAAGCAAGATTGGTATGAGTTACATTGCCTCTGGTTCCCTCTCATCCGCTCTTTGCCCTTTATCAAAATAAAGTTTAAAGTTTGCTAATTTCTTTGTTATGATACACCCCCAAAAGGGGTTGGTGGTATTAGTTATTAAGTCCATTTAATTATTATTGAATTGCAGGGTTTCAGGTTTGATGCAGAAAATAGTTAAAATCTGTTTGCATTGTTTGTTGTTGTTAATGGGCCTTAAGAGAGGATGCCAGGGGAAGGGGGTCGGGCGGGTTTGTCTGCTTGGTCATGTTTAATTGGGTGGACAGTTGAGGAGCTGATTCTCCCATAGCCGTGCCTTAGTTATTCCTTTGGATATTAGTTCACTTAGTGTTTTGATCTTCATTCCGTTCCCACGGGGTCAAAAGGAAATTTGTGTTGTGCAGAGGTCATCTTTATGTTTCCATCAGTTGTTGAGAATTGTCAAAAAGGGAATTTCTGGAAAATTTGTGAATTCAGCTAAAATGCATGTCACTTGTGGCTATCCCTAAGGATAGATTGATTTAATATCAGTTGGATGTGGATATATTTTTGCATCCCCTCTTGTATCATAAGGTGCCTGTTAAAATGGTGCAAACAATTGCTATCGGAACCCCTCCCGCTCAACCCTGGCAGGATATGTGCTTTATAAAATGCATGTTTTGAAATACATGGGTAGTTTGACTTCTTGTTCCCATGGGATTGCCAAACAGGCACAATGCGGTGCATTTAGGGGTTATACAGTCAGTTATATTCCAGGCTTATCCGTCAGCTGGCGTAATGCATATGCAAAAGGATCGGAGTTGCATACGCGATTTAGAAAGGTTAGATTAACCTGCAGATGTCAGCAGTCAAAATCTATCAGGCCTTATTCGCGATCCACATCTTGTAGTTTTGGATACCTGGTTGACGAATCAAATAATGGGAATGACATTCGCACTCTATCGATATTTGGATCCACAACTCTTCACACGTCTTTTTCAGCGCCAAGTGTTAGACTCTCAAGTAAGAATGTCAGACCCACTTGTGAGGCTTTTGTGAAGAGAATGTTCTCTGCAAATGCAATGAATGCTGCCAGCACTAGTGAATCCATGCTTGTAAATGATGGAAAAAGCAGTCATAATTTGTTGCAGTGCAATTTTGCCAATAAGCCCAGAAAGCAAACAAAAACGCCGTCTATTCGAAGTGGACTTCCGAATCAGTCGGTTAAGAAGGGTGTTCCTGATCTTCCAGTGTTTGCACATAAAAATGTTAATACAGTCAACTGTATTGAAACAGTGGCTGAAGACGGGGAGAAGGAAATGAATTCGACTAAGTCTGCGAAAACAAAGTCGACTAAGTTGGCTTCAAGTGCTGTGGACAATGCCGAATCAAAACCAAAACAGAAGTCACGAAGTAAGAAGAAGAAAGACGAGCTCTCTGGTGCAGTGTCTTGTTCTGATGATCTGCCGGCGAAAGGTTCTAGAACAGTTAATAGTCGTGGCCAGTCACTGCAGATTGCGGAGGTGAGCACTTTTTCCCCCTTCTACTGCATAGTGCAAGTGTCATTTATCTCGTTTCAATAGTTTCAACTAACACAGTAGTTTCTCAGAGTAATTCATCTGTAAATGCAACCAAGGAATTGGCAGACCTATCTGACTCAACTGAAGTGGTAACTAAGAAGAAAGCCTCTGGCTCGAGAAAAAAGAGAGAGTCTGTCACTGAAGTTGACGTTAAGGAGAATACAAATGGTGCTTTGCCTAAAGTTAAGGAGGATGTGAAAGAGGCAACTTCTAGCAGCAAGTCATCTCCAAAGCCTAATCCCCAAACCGTTAATGGCATCCAATCAATTAATTTGAAGCCTTTGTACCCTCCCATGGGAAAATCCATTGTGGTGGTGGAATCCCTTACTAAGGCAAAAGTTATTCAGGGTTTCCTTGGTGACATGTACGAAGTTATACCAAGTTATGGTCATGTAAGAGACTTGGCCGCCAGGTCAGGCTCTGTTCGACCTGATGATGACTTCAGTATGGTATGGGAAGTACCCTCCTCTGCCTGGACTCATGTTAAGAGTATGAAGGCTGCGATAAGTGGGTATGTTCTTGTCTTCTTGACAATATTGTCTTTCTTCGAATGAGATACTAATGATTCTAATGGGATATTGAGCTTTACTCTTGACATTTATGCTTCCTCTTTATATTTATGCTTGCACATTTAATTTCCGAGTATTCTCTTTGCCTCTTTTTGTTCTTTCCAGCTAACAGGATTTTCGGTGTAAGATTGACTCTTAAACTGTTATTAAATGCAGGCACACCGATAACATCTCAACTAAAACTAAAAAATTCTAACGAACACTGTCTTGTCTGTAGTGTGTTAGTGCTCCCTTCATCCCATAAAATTTGTCCTGCCTAGGGAATGAAATTTTTTTAAGATGCATTATTTAATGCACTATTTTCTATTGATTTAGAGGAAAGAGAAGATTGTTAATAGTAATAGTAGTAAGAAGGGTCTGTATTTCGGGACTTCCATAAAAGGAAAAAGGGTCGACTATCTTGGGATGGACGGAGTATATATCTTTCTTCCATGTGAAAGGAACAAAATTAGCATTTTGACTCTTTGTTCTAAAGTTCAATGCTCCCAAGTGCTGCATTTCTTCTGATTCTGTTGATCTGTGGTCAGTTTCAGCTGTTTGGGCTTCTAAAGAACCAAGTTATTTCAATTGCTAGAGGTTTACTCACCTTGTTTCGCTATGTATCTCAGAGCAGATAATCTTATTCTAGCATCAGATCCTGATCGAGAAGGGGAAGCTATTGCTTGGCATATCATTGAAATGTTGCAACAACAGGATGCTTTGCGGAAAGATACGACAGTTGCCAGGGTTGTCTTTCACGAAATAACTGAGTCAGCTATTAAGAGTGCATTACAAAATCCAAGAGATATTGATGTCAACTTGGTCCAAGCCTATCTTGCACGGCGCGCACTTGATTATTTGATCGGCTTCAACATTTCTCCCCTTTTATGGAGAAAGCTTCCTGGTTGCCAGTCTGCTGGACGGGTACAATCAGCTGCTCTTGCTCTTATATGCGACAGAGAAATGGAAATTGAGGAATTCAACCCTCAAGAATATTGGACGGTGGAAGCAACATTCAACACTTCAAATGTGTTGTCATTATCAGATAGTTATTCCTTTCAATCGTACTTGACCCACTTTAATTCTAAAAAGTTAAACCAGTTATCGATTGGCTCAGAGGCTGAGGCAAAAAATATTGAAAAGCTTGTGACTGTATCCGATTTCAAGGTAACTGGTGTCAAGAGAACTACAGTAAACCGCAATCCGCCCACTCCCTATATAACATCAACACTTCAGCAAGATGCAGCAAATAAGTTAGAGTTTAGTGCTTCCTACACAATGAAGCTAGCACAGAAGTTGTATGAGGGTGTCCAGCTCTCAGATGGTGAGGCGGCAGGCCTTATAACATACATGAGAACCGATGGTTTAAACATATCTGACGGGGCTCTAAAAGAAATATGTTCCTTTGTGACAGAGCGATATGGGCCATCGCTTGCTGCTCGTAGTCCACGTAAGTATTTTAAAAGGGTGAAGAATGCTCAAGAGGCACATGAAGCCATTAGACCAACAGATATACGAAGGTTACCATCAACGCTTGCTAAGGTTTTAGATGAAGATTGCTTAAAGTTGTATACTTTGATTTGGGCACGTACCATGGCCTGCCAAATGGAACCTGCTAAAATTTCTCAGATTCAGGTTGACATTGGGAATGATTGTGGGTCCATCTCCTTTCGAGCTGCATGTTCTGCACTTGAGTTTCCTGGATACAGGTCAGTCTGTGAAGATATGGAAACTTGGGCCATCAGAGACACCGAAAATGAAGCTGTTGATGGTGATGAACTTCATAAGATTCTCAGTAATATAAAACAGGGAGATTCGTTGAGTCTTGGAAATGTGGAACTCAATGAACATCATACTGAGCCTCCACCTCGCTACTCTGAGGCATCATTGGTGAAGAAACTGGAGGAGCTTGGAATTGGACGACCTTCAACATATGCGAGTACTCTAAAAGTTTTGCGGGACAGGAAGTATGTAACTGCAAAGAACCGTGTACTATTCCCTGAATTCCGTGGCCTTATGGTGTCAGCTTTCCTCTCCCGTTATTTTACTGAGGTGACAGACTATAGCTTCACTGCTGACATGGAAACTGAGCTCGATAACGTGTCTGCTGGTTCAACTGAATGGAAAGGGCTTCTTAGGGATTACTGGAGTAGATTCAGTACGTACTGTGATCACGCTGCCAAAGTTCACAGCTATCATGTGGAGAGGATGTTAGAGAAAACTTATGCAAATCTCCTCTTTTCCTCTCTTCCCGATGAAAGCCGGACATGCCCCAGTTGTCTGGAGGGAACCCTAATCTTCAGAGTGAGCAGGTTTGGTGCTGGATACTTCATTGGTTGTGATCAACACCCCAGATGCAAGTAAGTTATATACTTCCTAGTCCTTGCCATATTTCTAATATAGTACTCATCCATATAGTTGTACTTGATTATTGATTAAAGCACATGGGCCTGAGAATGTTCTTTCCACCTCCGTTCTGATGGAAGCTATTGCTAGTCAGTTTTGAAAAACATGTGCTGCTGTACGTGGAGTTTCTCTGTGCCCTGGTAGAATGGGTGGGCTCATGCCTTTCCGAACTGAGGAGTGAGGTCCCCAATATGTGCAACCAAAAAGGAAAGGTGGTGGTTGGGGGGGGGGGGAATGGTTATAAATCATTTACCTGGATCTCTCTTTTGCAAGCTACTTATCTTTTATCGTCCACCTTGGTTAGGCTATGTATATGTGGATCTGCTAGCTTTTAGTGGCTTTTCAATCCCCCCCCCCTCCCAAAAAGGAAAAATATTTTAGGAAGGGAAAAACAATTGGCGGGCCTTTCGGGAACAACCTCTATGCATGCTAGGTATAAGGCTATGTATTTGTGGATCTCCTTGAACCCTGCTTCAGCAAATCTGGATTGGGCTAGTGGTCCTAGTGCTGAAGAATGGACATGGAATTTGAAATCTTTGGGCCATAACTTATTATCATTTCAAGCTCCTTCACCACTTTCTTTTCTTATTCTGATTCCGCTTCAAAGCCAACCTACCTAGAGTATAGTTTTGACTTCTAAACAAGGCTGATGAATGATGATATAGGCAAAAGCACCTGGCCTGTAATGATATGAGTTTAGTTTGCTAGAGTAAACTATACCCTTGTTCCACATCCCCTACCCAAGCCCTCTGCCATGAAGGCGTCCCTGTAATTAACAGGGCTCCCAGCTGGGCCATCTTTGTCTAACCTGCAAGAAAAAAGATAAAAGCGCCCGGGGGGAGTGTCCTGTCTGCAAAAGGGTTTCTTTTATTAGGTTGTTGAGATTATTTACACATTTTGCTGTATCTTAGTATGTGCAAGATATGGAAGGCATGTATGGTTGCATTTACGAGAATTAGATGCTTAATGAACTTAAGCTGGCTGATGAGATTTCAAAGCTTTAGCATGTAATTGTTCAATGAACCTGAGCTTACTATGATTGGCATCCTTGCACGGTTACACTTAATGACAAATTGAATGGACGTGGGGTGGTGTCTTATTTTGTCCTCCATCATGGAACTTTGATGCCATTGTCGTTTGATTAATTGTTTACTGGGTAACTCTAAGAATGTGGTGGACATTGCTTCAAATGATTATATCTTAAAATTTTAGAAATGTACAAAACGTTCGTTCTTCGTTCTTTATTTTTTTAGCAGTTTTGTCAGTTCGTAAGGCCTCAGTGTTGTTGTAGCAATATTTGTGGAAAGCTTAATGAGCGTCTGGGTTTCCTGAATCATGGTGTTGTTTAACATTGTGACAGGTTTATTGCCAAGACGTTGTATGGTGAGGAGGAAGAAGATGAACCTTCTGAAAAGAAACATATTGTTGAAGAGCCAAAGTTGCTGGGTACTCATCCTGTATTCGGTGAAAAGGTCTGAAACATGGAAAACTTCTGTCGTTAGTCTATTTGTGAATATTGTAGTATGGGTAGTTCTCATTCTAGAACGTCAGCAGGACGACTTATTCGGTGATGTAATATTTTGTACAGGTTCTTCAGAAGAATGGTCCTTTCGGATACTATGTTCAGCTGGGTGAAGATAGGAAGGGATATTCACCTAAACGAGCATCAATTCCTGTGGTAATTTTCCGTAGTAGTTTTTGTGAATTGTGAGGGATTCCAGTGTCACTGATGACTATGAGATAAATTGACTCCTTCCCCTCTAAAAATAGACTCTGGTAAGCGACTGGGAATTGGATGAGAAGGAATAGCAAACATCTTTTGTCATACATAACAAAAGAAGAAATTTATCAGCATTAGGATCATGTAACTAAAGAAGCTTTATTGTTGATCTTATGCTTTTGGGTTCATAGGTTACACACTTCAGGTCAGACGTAATTCTCTGCTTTCAGTGCCCCTTGTATGCATTGTCCTTTGAAAGTTAAATACTTAATGCACCTCATGTAGTCACATGTGCAGTTTTGAGGTGGGGTGTAAAAACAGAAACCAGGCTAGTCTTTTGTTCATTTTGTTGGAGCTTAAACATTATGGCCTGAAATTTTCTTTGGGGTTCAGAGATTTAGGGGAGATATAAGACTCAGAATTCTGCAGAATCCTGAAAATTTCGGTCAAATGAAACAAACAATGCCATCAGATTGTGGAGTCATTGATGGGAGAATTATCTTTGGTTGTACTTCTTTTTGGGTGCACACCAGGAAATCTACCGGAAGATCAGGATATAGCAGACTTGTAGAGCAGAGCATTATACTCTCCTCTTCATAGAGCTGATAAATCTGAAAACAGTAGAGCAGAGTCAGCGAGAGCTTTTGTAAAGCATTATACAGTCATTTTAAAACTGATAGATGTTGATCAAATCAACTTGTGAATATCTACCATAATTAACTGAACCCATCTGTTGATGTGTTGAAATTACCGATATTCCTGTCATTCCGAATTCACCATTTGAAGCTGAACATATGGTGGCAGCTTAAGTGTTTTATCTTTTGGCTTGAACCACTACTGAGTCAGTGCTTCTCTTTGACTTTTGCTGTCACTTATGTTTGAGTTCTATTCCAGAGCCGTGAATCGGAAGGGCAGAGAGGGGATAGGATAAAACATTCTGTTCACTCCCATGACATTTTATTATCTTGAAATTGCTTCCTTGTTATGCCTATAGGTAAAATACTAAAATTGTTCATTGCCATGGTAAACAATTTAGGGTTTGATCTTTCACAAGGAAATGACATTTTCTTGAATGTTGATTTATGTCATTAACTTGTAAAACGACATTCATATCGCAAGTTGATTTACATTGATGAAAAAAAGGCCTAATTTTGCTGGAGAAGTCCTAGTCCTGATGGTAATGGTGTTTGCAAAATAACTATTTCCGGTTTGAATGTTGCAATTCCTCAATCTGTTAAAGTTGGCTTATATTTTCCTAATTGTGTGCATGGCATGGTTTGTGGGCTTGATTTTCTTGGTAAACTACTCAGTCTCTGCCTGACCGCATATTTTCTTCAGATCATGAATGCGAATTCAATCACTTTGGAAGAGGCCATTGATTTGCTTCGCTTTCCTATCACAATTGTAAGCTTCTTTCGCTGAATTACATGCTTTTAACTTCATTCTTTTCCTTTTTATTCATTTCTCACTTTTATTTTGTTGGGCTTATTTATTTCTACTAATCACTTGCAGGGAGATCATCCTGTGGATAGGCAGCCAGTGCTGGTGCAAATCTCAAAAGGTGGCTTTGCTGTTAAGCATCGAAGGAATAATGTTTCTGTACCTAAGGTATGGTTGTGTTACATCACTTGTATGCTTTTTGATGAGGGTTTTCTGTACCTAAGATATGTTTGTGTTCTGTCACTTGTATGCTTTTTAATGAGGGTTCTCCATAGTGGTCTGTGTCTAGGTGGTCTGACTGGTTGCCCTTTACGGGGCTAGAAATTCTGAAGAAGGGTTGTGCGTGGAACTGGTCTAGACCTGGTTCAATTAAGAAGACGACCTGTTTGAACCAGCCGGTTTTTACAGTTCTTTTTCTTTTGTGTAAAATATGTTTCTCAGTTGGCTTATGATCTTGCATTTATATGGAGATACAGCTTTTTAATACTTCATAAATTGCATTTGTCAATTCAGAATATGGTTAAAAATAGGGGGGTTTGCCCAAAATAATGCTGCACTTGAGAAATCTAGGTCTGCTGGTTCAACCCAATCAAACTTGTCCGATCAGTTAACCCATCGACGAACTATCTTGCTTGGTTTACTTACTGGTCTGCCAATGGAACTCTTTTTTTTTTTTTTAAATCATTGTCATGATGCTTTTGCAAGTAATCTTCCTGACGTAAAATAGTCTGGGATCCTTAAACCACAGCTTCTGTCTTCTTTCTTTTATTTTGACGGTTTTATTGGGTATGCTTTGTAGACGGTCTTGCTCCTCGTTAGAGGTAAAGCTGTATACATTTGGACTAACCCCAAACTACCAAGAAACTCTGCATTGATGGGACTGACATCCATCATGAGTCTGTTGTTTTGTATTTATTCATTTCGCCAATAACTACGGTTGAGCTAGTCTTATTGATTGGGTGATTGATGGATTGGCTGAATATGATGGGCAATCTTGCAGAATTTTAATCCACTTGCTGTAGATATGGAGAAAGCACTGGAATTGCTCTCGAGTAAAGGCGTTAGGCAAGCTGGCCGACCAAAGGGCTCAAAGAGACGCGAGGAAGAAGCCATAGATGACTTTTAGAATGTGACCCTGCTTATTTTATCGTGCCTTGCAGCCCCATTAATTGCCTCTTGAATAAGTATTCATTCAACATCGATCATTGGTTTGAAGGAACACGCTTCAACCCTCACACTAGGGCATGAACAGAGTGTCTATGATCAAGTGTAAGCATTGGTGATTCTGGTTGTGCTCATCTGTGACTGCCCGTGTTTTCTTGTTCTGGCTTTGTATGCTCATAGTGACTCGGAAGTCCTAGTTATACAGGAAGTGGGTACTTCTTTTAGGTTATTTCATAGAGATCCCTATTTCTTCCTTCATAAGTTTTTCCCAATGACGTGACATTTTTGCCTTAATTTTTGCCTTAATTTTGGCATTGTGCAATCCTATGTATGATTATTTGATGTTGTCATGAAAGCAATTCTTGCCAATCTCTACTTTTCTTATTGGATTGTCAATCAAACGGAGGAGTTTGGTTTGCGCGTCGATAAAAGTTGAATCCCTTACTGGGTTTCACATTTCCATCTTAGCTTCACTCTTACATGGTAAACATTACGGCAATGTTCCATTCAAGCCTTTCAAAAAGAATGTGCAACCTCTGTTCTACGAGCCAACCTATCTGCCCTGTTAATTAATTAGCCTGCCTCACTTGAAGAGTCGAAGTGCTGGTCCGGCCATGGATCATCCCTCGAGCTGGCTGCTATGGCAAAGTGGGTCCCTACGACTCCTTCACCTGAGCTGAGTTCTGAATACTATCTGTAATACCTTGACATTTTTAAAGAGTTACCCGTATTATTTAATGTACTAGTGTGTGCCCGTGCACTTGCACGGGGCATCTAAATAGTAGAAATTTAATATAACTATGTATTAATATTATAAACAAAGTGGATAATGTTGAACAAAAATAAAGATAAAAATAAAAATTTTATACGAATAATACTGTAAATATGCCATTCGATAAATGTAAGAAAACTAAGAATTTTTTAATTGGATAGGAAAATTCAAAAGTTGAATTTGTATAGTATATAATCTTAGCGTAAGTAAGATAAATTTTTTAATTAATTACCTAATTAAACTTCTCAATTTTGTAATGTTGACTTCTGTATTTTTTTGGAGGGAGGGGGAGTAGAGTTGGTAAATTTACGTACACATTGAAGGAAAAATTGAATCATAATTATATAGATGTAAATACGCATGTACCTTACTGCTAAATCATTTCCAAAGGCTGATACATTTTATTTACATATCGCCCCCTTGATTTGTTGTGCCTTGCAAAATAAAAGTTAAGCATTAATTATTATAGTGCCTAAATATGTTCAAATTTTCGATTCAATGTTTGCATTGTAGAGAATGAATATACATACACGCACACATACATATATATATATATATATACACACACACATACGTATGTGTGTGTGTGTACACACACACACACACACACACACACACACATATATATATATACACATACATATATCTATACATATATATAGACACACGCGCGTGTGCACGCACACACACATACATACATGCATATACATACATACATATATATTTACTTTACTGCAAAAGTTAGATATCCAATATAATACATATAATGGGGATTAACAAATAAAACTTAAAATACTATTAGAAAAAAATTATAGCTAATAGGTAGAAGAAAAATATATACAAAATGTAAATAATTTACCACAATTGTATTAATTAAACTAAAGAAGAAACTATCAACAATCCAAAATTTAGAGTTGCATGAGAATAAAGCACCATAGATTAGAGGAGGAAAGGATGGACAACTACGTTTATTATTAATTTTTATAATATGAAGATAAAGATATAAAGTTTAGTTTAATTAGTTAAATTATCTGATATTTTTCTTCACATTAATGAGCTGTTATTAATTTTCATTGGGTATAGTCATTAATTAATGTGATGAAAATCTAACAAAAAATTTTCATAATTGTATCACATGCTAAAGAATAATTATATTAGAGAGGGAAAGAGAGAGGGAGAGAGGATTACGTGAAAAAACTAACTCTATTTTTTTAGATAAATATTAAAAACTAATTAGTTAGTTTCCACATTGCGGAGAGAGAAAATAGGAAGACATGTGATTTTTTTTTCTTCTAAAAAAATTGGTGTAGTTTTTGAAAGAAAGGTTAAGATTTCATTTTGGAAGAGCTCAATGGACGACGTACATTAATGCCTCATATGTTAGAATTGAAGGAGGGAAGATTTTTGAACACATTTTATTTTGCTACGTATCTAAAAAATTGATGTTTGAGCACATTTTATTTATCTAAATAGTAAAATTTTAATATAAATATGTATTAATATTATAAACAAGGTGTACAATGTTGATCAAAATTTAAAATAAAAAATAAAATTTTCTACAAACAATACTCTAAGTATGCTATTCGATATTGGAAAGAAAACTAAGAATTTTTTTTTGTTGGATAGGAAAACTAAGAAGTTGAATTTATATAATATATAATCTTAGTATAAGCAGGATAAGTTTTTTAATTAATTAATTAATTAAGCTTTTCATTTTTGTTGTATTGACTTTTGTACTTTTTTTGGGGGGGAGGAGAGTTGGTAAATTTACGTACACACATTGAGGAAAAATTGAATCTTAATTATATAGACGTAAAATACGTATGTACCTTACCGCTAAATAATTTTCAAAGGTTGCGTTTTATTTACATATCATCCCCTTGATTTGTTGGGCCTTACAAAATAAAAGTCAAGCATTAATTACTATAGTGCCCTAATATATTCAAAATTTCTTCGTTGAACCGTAGAGAATTTATATATATATATATATATATATATATATATATATATATATATATATATATATATATATATATATATATATACACTACAAATGTTAGATATAGAATATAAAACATATAGATTGGTATGAACAAAATTAAGTAAAAAAACTTAAAATACCATTAGGAAAAAGTTGTAACGAACAGACAAAAGAAAAATATATGCAAAATATAAATAATTTACCACAACTGTATTAACTAAACTAAAGAAGAAAACCATCAACAACCTAAAGTTTAGAGTTGCATGAGATTAAAGTACTATAGATTAGAGGAGAGAATGATGGACAATCACATATATTGTTATTTTTTATAATATGAAGATAAATATATAAGATTTAGTGTAATTAGTTCAATTACCTAATATTTTTTTTCACATTAATGGGTTGTTATTAATTTTCATTGGGTATAGTCATTAATGAATATGATGAAAATCTAACAAAAAAAATTAGATAATTTTGTCAAACATTAAAAAAATAATTCTATGAGAAAGAGAGATAGAGAGGGGGCGGAGAGAGGGGATCACATGTAAACAAATAATTTTAGATAAATATTAAAAGTATTTGGTTAGTTTTCACATTAGGGAGAGAGAAAATAGGTAGTTTTCATATTAAACTCCTTAATTCACTCTCATGCAAGTATTGAGGGAGGGAAGCATTCTTAAACCCTTACACATTTTAGCACTTATAACATAACGATCATCCCCTTGATTTA